>CM044447.1:132570478-132582266 GCA_024363595.1 Xenopus borealis | reverse complement strand
GTGAAACCTCTATCCAAATATTTATCCTCTGTCCAACATTAATCCAACTATCCATCCTCTCTCTAACTGTCCATCTTCTCTCCAACTGTCCATCCTCCGTCCAACCTCTAGCCAACTGTTCAACCTCTATGTACTTGTCCAGCCTCTATGTAAATCTGGCCATACATTATAAGATCTACTTGTTTGGCTATATCGGGGTAATCAGAACATTCAGTGTTTGTGGCCCGATATTGATAGGGAAGACATGTGGAAAGCCCCCATACATTGGCAGATAAGCTGCCAAAATGGTCTAAAGGACAGATATCGGCAGCTTTATCTGTATGGCCACCTTAACTGTCCAGCACATTTCCAACCAGACTATCCGGCCTCTGTCCAAACTTTATCCAACTATCCAGCCTCTGTCCAACTAACCGGTCTCTGTCCAGCGTCCATCCATCCTCTCTGTCTAACCTCTATCTAACTATCTATTCTCTGTCCAAACTCTATGTAACTATCCGGTCTCTGTCCATCCTCTATCCAACTATCGACCTCTGTCCAACCTTTATGTAACTGTCCAGTCTCTATCAAACTATTCAACCTCTGTCCAAACTCTAGCCAACTATCCGGTCTCTTTCCAACCTCTACGTAACAGTCCAGTCTCTGCCCAACTTCTATTCAACTATCTGGCCTCTGTCCAACCTCTATCCAACTATCTGGCCTCTGTCCAACCATCTGGCCTCTGTCCAACCTCTATCCAACTATCTGGCCTCTGTCCAACCTCTATCCAACTATCCGGCCTCTGTCCAACCTCTATCCATTATCTGTCCAACCTCTATCCAACTGTCCAGCCTCTATGTAACAGTCCAGCTTCTGTCCAACCCCTATCCAACAATCCATTCTCTGGACAACCTCTAGCCAACCATCCATCCTCTGTTCAACCTCTACGTAACTGTCCTGCCTCTGTCCAACCTCTATCCAACTATCCGGCTTCTGTCCAACCTCTATGTTAACTGTCCAGCCTCTGTCCAACCTCTATCCAACTATCCACCCTCTGTCCAACTTTTATCCAACTATCCAGCATCTGACCAACCTCTATGTTAATTTACAGCCTCTCACCAACCTCTATCCAACTATCTGCCCTCTGTCCAACTTTTATCCAACTATCCAGCCTCTGTCCAACCTCTTTGTAGTTTCTCCACTAATTGTGAAAAAGTTCTCCCCAAACCTCTGCTGCAGCAGCATCTCCACTCATACATTATATACACAGCATTATGTGGTGCTAGAGCATTCACATTTCTCATAAGACTCTATATAATGGGAAATGTTGGTGTAGGGGGATGCCTAATAGGGGTATTGGGGCCATACAGTCTGTTGACAATAATATATGGTGAGCTTTGTTTTGCAGAAGTTATTCCATTTTACAAACAATATCATTTGATGACATGACATGGGGAAAAAGGGAAGTAGCTGCAAGGGAGATGTAATGCTGGGAATGAAGGCTACACACTGCCAATTCTTTTTAGGTAACAGCTCTTTACAAAATATAATGCAGCATGCATCCTTCATAAGGTCTTTTGTAGTTTAAACCAACCATAGTTGCAATACTGAACAAGGTACTGACACAATTAGGAAGAGAATAAACTGAATAAAGCTTCCTCCTCCTCTGATAAGCAACTGATCTCGACTCCCACGTTTGTGGCCCTGCAAGGTACATTTCCCATCAGTCCCTGTATAAAGGGGGGTGAGTGCCTGTAATGAGGGAGAATGCTCAGCCCTGATGAACACAAACTTAATAGAAGCTGCCCCTTTTTAAATTAAGAAACATAACGATTCTTTAAAAAAATAAATACTATTCCATTAGTAAGACTGAACTTTGTGCTTAAGGTATTAGTGGTGACACAGCGAGAGGAATGAGGCTGAAGCTGTGGGACAGACTGACAGAAGACAGACTGAAGAGCTTAGCAGGCATGTGGATAGGAGCAGATGTCCTGCCTGGAGACAAAGAGAAGCAGATGGCAGTGCTAGGCACAAAGGATTGCAGTGACGCACACAGGCCTTCCTCACCCACGTATATATCTCTCTGTGTTACATGTGTGCATCCTCACAGCCCCTTATATTTACCTGCTACAGAAATAAAGGGCAAAAAGGGAAATGCAAAGGAATTTGCCAGGCTGTGGGCGAATGTTGTTGGAAATTAGTGAGAGAACAAAGGAGATGCCTTGCAGGAAACCCTTGCACTTCTCTGTGAGGGGATGGAAGTGTGTGAGAAGCTGCAGCTGACTGGAAAGGAACCCCCACCTCCCACTGTGCAGCACTGATTTAGCCACAGGCCTGTCAGCACATTTCCCACATGTACCAATGGATAAAGGGAGACGTTACCAGTAACGCTGAACTCACATTCTCTCTCACACACGCTCACTCTCTCTCTCTCACACAGCCATTGCAGTAACAACCAAACTTGATAGTGACACTATTTGACTCCCTTACTGACCTGCTCCTGCTTCCCAGCTCTCTTTCCCAGCATGCTGTGCTACCTGGAGCTGTGGATGAAGGGCGGGGCACATTTGCTCAATGGCTGTATGTGGGAGGGACATAATCCCTCATTGGCTATGATGGTAAGGACAGGCCAGTAGACTGCCAGTAGAAACCTTTGTGTCTTGCCAACCAAACTAGATGTCGTCAACACAGCCGCTGTCCCTTCCTGCTTCAGAGCTCCTTTTCCCATCATGCTGTGCCACCAAAAGAGTGTGGGCGGGGCATAAACGTGCAATGTGAGACTGTTGAATTCACAGACAGAGGGTGGGATTTGAGACAGCGACGCAGCGACAGGAAGCAATGAATAGTGGGAAGGGTCTGTCGCAACAAAACAATGGGCACTCACGTAGCGGCCGAGCTGAACGTGCTGATTTCTTTGTGGCTGAGGCCTTTGCATAATGTTACCATGAACCAGTATGGCAGCTCCCTCCCTCACACCTAAAAACAAGATTAGTGTGACATTTTAAGCAAAAGGCCTAGTAACAGTGCACCTACCATTGTTTTCGGGGATTGTCTGACAATAAAAACTGTGTTGGGGGGGCGGTGAGTGAAAACCACGTTACTTTGCACATGTAAATAAATAAATACAGAGTAGACCTCCCCTCCCCCCATGCTGGATGTCACTGCCACAAGCACCCTCACTCTCCTGCCTGGGAAACAAGCAGCAGCCTTCACTCAATGAAAACTTTTCCTTTTGTGTCCTGGGAGAAAAAGAAGCAGTGGTACGTTGACAAAATGACAATGCGTACAAATGTTACATTTTATTTTCAGTGTCATATAGACATATGATTAAGGTTGCCACCTTTTCTGGAAAAAAATACTGCCTTCCTATATATTTATCTTTTTTTGCCATCAACCATCAAAAATTCCAGCCAAGCCAGTAAAATACCGGCCAGGTGGCAACCCTACATACATGGCCGCCATTAGAAATCATCGGGCCCCTGAACCCCTGCCCACTCCACATAAAATAAAAGCATTGGTGCCAGGGCCTCATACAAGTTAAAAAGAATTGGGGTCCCAAAAAATATTTAAAAAAAAAAAACATTGGTGCCAGGGCCCCCATAAAAAGTTTTTCTAAAAAATTGTTGGTCAGAGCCCCCCGATAAGTTAAAAAAAATTATTTGGTGACCAGGACCCCCCTATAAGTTAAAAAAACCTTGGCACCAGGACCCCCTTACAATTTAAAAAAAAAATAGTACTGCAGAAAATATATTTTTTAAAAACTTTGTCGCTAAGGCCCCCCTTACAAGTTAAAAAAAAAATTGGGGCCCCATAAAATATTTTTATTCAGAATAATTGGTGCAGGGGCCTACAGAGTATTAAAATAAAAAATTTGTAGCCAGGGGATTAAAAAAAAGAAACAACAAAACACATGGCTTCAGGACTTCAATTATAGCTGTTTTCATGACTTTGGTTCTTTTCGCCGCTTCAGGACTTCAGTGTCAGTTCATTTCGGGACTTCGGGTCTTTCCTCCCTCCTCTTCAGAACTTCGTATATGTTCGGCACTTCCGCATTCTGCCTCAGGACTTCGTAAGGAGCTCACGCTTCTGTGCTCGTAAGGGGGGCCCCGGCTCTTTGAAAATTGCAGCACTGCTGGGCCCTCCTTCAGCTCCGGGACCCCCTGATGGCGGGCTTGCCTACATATGATAGATGTTGCCATTTTAATTGAACTCGTTGGACAGGTAGGGGATGGACACAATCCAGGATTTGGTTTGGGATTTAGACGTTTTCAGGAGGATTTGGCCAAATTCTACGCAAATACCAAAAAATCTAAACTTTCCGTCACACAAACAAGCTCTCTTTCCCCCCTAATTTACATATGAAATCTAGAATTTGATTAGATATTTGGCATAATATTTGGCCCATCCCTAATACCGTTATTTTTTCAACTTTAAATTTATGTAATGGAAATATAGTGAAAGTACGTTTGTCTTTCAGCCTGGATGACCACAAGTGTTTTGTAACCTTGCATTTTAAAGGGGGGGGGGGGTCAACCTTTGAGTTAAATTTTTTGTTTCTTACAGATTAACTAATTCTAAGCAACTTTTAAGTTGGCATTCGTTATTTATTTTTTTAATTATTTGATTTCTTCTTCTGACTCTTTCCAGCTTTCAAATGGAGGTCACTGACCCCATCTAAGAAAAAATGCTCTGTAAGGCTACACATGTATTGTTATTGCTACGTCTTTCTATTCAGGCCTCTCCTCTTCATATTCCAGTCTCTTATTCAAATCAGTGCATGGTAGCTAGGGGAATTCAGGCCCTAGTTACCAGATTGCTGAAGTTGCAAACTGGAGATCTGCTGAATAGGTTCAGTCAACTATGAATTAATTTACAGACATATTTGATTGTAATCTTCATGATTCCAAACAGATTTCAGTAGTAGGCATTAGGTTTGCCACCAGAGACAGGCCAGGTGCCCAAGGTAGCCCAGCTGACTGTTGCGCCCAACAGTCACGCTCGTGTGCAGAAAAAACGTGAGAAACCTCTTGTGCTCGTGCACAAGAAACTGATTGCACGCTTGCAGAAGGGACTGCTTGCGTGCGCATGCGCGAGAAAGAGCGTCAAGAGCGGGGACTGGACTAGGTAATAGGAAAGGCAGAGAAGGTACATGCCTGGTGCCTCCCCACCCCAGTTTTGCGCCACAGGAGCGTGCCTACTCTGCATAACCCTAGTTCCAGCCCTCATCGCCAATCATTGCCACAATTTGAAAGGTTTGCCAAACACTTACAAGTTAAATTGGGTTGAAAAAAGACAGAGTCCATCAAGTTCAACCCCTCCAAATTAAAAACCCAGCATACATACACACATACATCTCCATGCTTTCAAACACAAACCATATATGCCCATAGCTATACTAACTGTAGAGTTTAGTATCACAATAGCCTTTGTATTATGTCTGTCCTGTAAATCATCCCCCTCTTATAGTCATTAACAGAATCAGCATCACAACATCACCCGGCAGTGCATTCCACAACCTCACTGTCCTCACTGTGAAGAACCACCTACTCTGTTCCTTTAAATGAAAGTCCTTTTCTTCTAGTCTGAAGGGGTGGCCTCTGGTGATCCTCTTTATCGGTAAAAAGGTCCCCTTCTCCAAAAAAATTGCAAAACTTTTTGTCACATATATTTTTGTAGAATGGCACCTTTCTGCTTTGGGTCTACCCATAACATTTTTATCTTACTTTCAAGTCTTGTTGACTGTGTTGAGAGAATCTGCCATGTTTTGCTTTTCAATGTAAATGTACAAAATATGTAACACCGCTCAGCTAAAAAAAAAAAAAACATTGCCAATAAAGCTGTACTAAAAAGACTGGCTTTATAAATGAATAGGCTTGCAAACATATGTATATATAGGGTGGCGGCAGTTTGCTTTTACTAAAAATATTACATTAATGAATATCAAACTTCCCACGCTCACCATATATTGTTGTTGGCCGAGGTGTATATAACCCAGGCCCTGCACTTCTGGATGTACAAATTCCAGGCAAATGGCATGAGACAATGATCAAAAGATTGGAGTCGCACTCACTGAGTCAAACGAGTGGTCCGGTTGCATCGCCCTGAACCCGTAGCTTGTGGGAGAAACCTTGATATGCAAAATGAAATCAGCAAGCACTCCGGTAAAAGACGTTGAAGTTTATTTCAGTTAGTTAAAACCATCAAAACACCTGAAGCGTTTTGTAACACAGATACGTAATCATAGGCATAACAATTAGCTGTCAAACAGTTATTTAAAGGGGCCTCGACCAAACAATCATTGACGAACACAGGCCTATTTTCATAGTTTCTGGGTTGCAATTTCTGGTTGTCTTGTGTAGTCATGATCTTGCTGTCCCTGACCATTCCTAGCTTGCTGCCTGTCCTGACCCTTGCCTGTTATTTGACTACTCTCTTGGATCCTGTTTCTATACTGCTATATTGGTGTGTTTGACCCAGCCTACTGTCTCTCCTCTTGGAGTTTTTACTGGTTCTCCTGATTGGTATTGACCCGGCTTCATTCCAGTTACAACGTTTGGTTCCCTTGCCTGCCCAGAACTCTCTCCTTGGTCCTCTTACATTAAGACCTGGCAGCTTCTGAGTATCTGAAGGCTCCTCCAAAATCAAAAGGTGGCTGTTATAGGCAGAACAGTTGGACAGCTGAGATCCCTTTGTTTAATGTGGAAGGAGAGGGGGTAAGGATAAAATAACATATGCATTTGAATCACTTTTTTTGTTGCGTAAAGCAAAACAAGCCAAGTGGTGAATTCTTGATGTGGGTCAGCAAATATTTTCTCCACCAGCAAAACATGGAAATTCCATGTGGATCTGTACATGTTATCGCTAATCACTAGTCCCCATTATATGCTTGTGTGTACCCAGCTTTAATTTCTGAAATGGATTGTCTAAATCTCCTTACACACAGACAGATATCTCACCCGGACATGAGGATGGAGTAGAGAACAGCAGATTATCCATTGAAATGAAGAATTGCACCAATGAGCCTGTTCATTCTTTTCCCCTACTATGCCTTTCTTTTTCAGTTCTGATTTCCCCTTTCTTGTTTTCAATTGCTTCTTTCATGTAATAAAATACTTTAAAAATTATAGATAAAAAATGCCTATTTAAGCTTAGAGAAAAAGTCAATTTCTCACTTCAACCAGAAAAGTCAACTGTGAATTGAAGAAGGAGGGGTGGAGGCATCTCAGAGAGAGAAAAGATACTAAGCTGCTGCACTTAGTTATTCTGAACCTCCATGGTTATACCTGCCAGTCTTGAAACAAGTGCTGCTTCCACAAAATGTCCAGCCTTCTGCTACTGCTTCCTGCTCTATGGGGCAAATTCACTAAAGCACGAAAATGCGCTTGCGACAGCGGTGTTCTCCGCACTTCGCCAAGCAAATTTTCACCAGCGGTACTCAAAATTAACTAAGATACGAATTTGCGCTCAGGGCGGCGATACTGTTACTTCACCAGGCAAAGCGCATTTACAATAGTGATGCCTAATTTGCATACGGCGCAAACTTAAGCGTATAATAGAAGTATATGTTCCAGCCACTACATTCCACTACACAAGCCCAGGAAACCTTTAATAAATAAAATAAAGTTGTCCTATTGCCCTACATCTGCCCCCTGTATAGTCGTGTTGCCATATGTTAGGAAATGTAGGGGGGAAGGAGGGTAACCCTAAAAAAAAGTTCACTGTTTTTCAAACTATCACCTAACAAAAGGTAAAAGATGCAAGCGTTTTTTGGGACTTCATTTGTTTTCAAACTCATATCTATTGTATCGAACAGACCTGGCAAAGAAACGTCTAGCGTAAGAGGTAACGTTTAGTTCAGACCCTCGCAGGTAGCTGCTTCAATTTTTTATTTGTTAGTGGTGCTGAGCTGTATCAGCACCTCCAGTCTATTTGCATATCAGAAAGGTCCCGGCAGCCCATTTACTTTCGGAAGAGGGCAGCCCATCCGCATTTGCCCAATCTCAGTGGTGGCCAGTCAGGGCCTGGGGACATTATACAATTTTGTTGTGTGGGAAGAGAGCTATGTTTAGGCAGCTAGGACCAAGAAATGCTGAAGCCAATGTATCATAAAATGCTGGGGCCACACACTAGGGGGAGGCACTATGCTGCTCTATCCTGGGAGTCACCAAACTCTTGAATACTGGGGGATGCCACTTGTACTAGGATTCACTGTATGGCCCAGATAAGTGCACAGCTGTCAACCCCCCTCCCCTCTTTTTTAGGACTTACCAGTTGTTGGGCTCTGTCTCCTGTCACTCTTAACCCTTTGCCTGCCAAGCACGTACTTAGTATGTTCTGCCAGGCAAGGGCTTTAACTGCCAAGAACGTATCTAGCACGTTCTGGCAGAAATTAGTGCTGAACTCTGCATCAGCGGCTTTAGCCGCCTCTGGAGAGACTTAGCAGTGCTGACAGCCCCTGGGCAACAAGGCTGGGGGCTGTCATGTCGGTCCTGCAACAGGATTGTCACAGGGCTGACCTAAAATCGCAAAAAGAAGCAGCTTCTAACTTACCAGTTTCCTCCAGCAGTTCTCCAGCAATCAGACTGTCCCTCCTGCTCTAGGAACGATAAGTAACCTTCATTTACACACTACACACACTTGTATGCATCTATACACACATACACTCAGTTTAGTAAAGATTCTTTTTTATTTATTTATTTTTTCTTGTAAAGTTATGTACACTTAGTTGCACTTCATTTCACACTTAAATACACAATTATACACTGTCACACCACTTTTAGAAGTGTATACACATGTATACACAAAAAACTCACAGAGGGTTTTTATTTAGGTTTTTGCTTTTTCAATTTACTAATTTGTGTTTTTTTACCCCTAAAACAGTTTGTTTTGGCAGCATGACTCTAGGGTAATCAATTTTGGCCACTAATTATGCAATTTTATCCCTGTATTATTTTTCCTTATGTATCTTTAGTATGGTTTTGCTGTTTGGTGCTTTGGTTTAGAAAGCTATATTTGACTTAGTTTGATCCGTTAGAATTTATACTTTCCAAAAATATATGGTGTTCTGGGGGTCTTTTTACAGTTTGGGGGTTTTACAACACATAACACAAAGTTGGGGTACTGTTTTCAGCACCTTGGCTAGTTGGCTAGCGTGAAAATTCGTCTGCACGTTTTTCATTTGGGGTACGTACACACCACATACTTTGGTAAATCTATGCATATTGGGCATCAAACTGTTCATTAGACCTCTGACGTCCATATTTAGGGTGATGCGTAAAATGCGGCAAACCAACATTTTTAGGCGATTTTCAGAAATGTAAAAACCTCTATGTTTAGAAAAGATTTTCAGTTTGGTAGTTTGGTGTAGAAAGACGTCTTTATCTTTGTTGGATTTGTCAGAATGTGCACTTTCTGAAAATATATGGTTGGGGGGTATTTGCTGTTAGGAGGGTCTTGATGCACAAAATATGAAGTCAAGGGTCTATGTTCACAGAAGGCGAATCGGCAGCGCAGAGAAATCATATGCACTATTTTTATTTGGGGTCAGCACATGCCAGCTGCCTTGGTATATCTGTGCATATTGGGCTTCAAACTGTTCAGTAGACCCTTTGCATAAATATTTATGGTGTTGTACAATTATATGTAAGAAATTGGGTGAGATAAATGTGGCCAATTGCAATATTTGTAGGTGATTTTCAGAAATGTAAAAACCGTTGCTTTTATCGCCAAATTTAGGAAAGGCTTGCGACTTGGTACTTTGGAGTACAAAGACCAGCATACCCAATTTGGATTTGTGAGAATGTGCACTTTCCGAAAATATATGGTTTCCTGGAGTGAACTTACTTTCTTCTACCTTTGCCCCCCCAAAACTGTGTAAATGTGTTGATTTTGCAGTACCTGAAATGACAGATCATATGGGGGTCTTAGTTTTGGGGCTTCTATATGCCATGTGCTTGGGTACACCTATACATATGGGACATCAAACTGTTCAGAGGACCACAGACTTTCATATTTGGGGTGATTTCTCTTGATACCTATAAGTATGTGGGAAATATGATGCTGCATGTTGGAAGTCTTGAGGTGATTTTAGAAAATGTCACCAAAATTGCCAAATTTAGGAAGGGTTTGCAGCTTGGTGCTTTGGAGTAGATAGACATGCATACCCAATTTGGATTTGTGGGTATGTGTTCTTTCCGAAAATATATGGTTTTCTTGGGTGAACTTACTTTTTTCTAACTTTTTATGGCCTCCCAAACTAAGTAAATTTTAGGGCCCCTATATACCACGTGCTTAGGTAAATCTATACATATTGGCATCAATCTGTTCAGTGGATGCTGGGCTTTCATATTTGGGGTGTTTTACACACTGATACCTAATGATGTGTGAGATATATGATGCTGTAGAGTGGAAGCTTTGAGGTCATTCATTTTTAAAAATCCCCAATTTCCATAAAACATAATTTTAGGAAAAAATTGCAGCTTGGTAGTTTGGAGTACATAGATATAGTTACCCATTTTTGATTCACCAGAATTTGCTCTTTCTCATAATGGGTAGTTTTGTAGTGTAAACCTACTGTTAGGGGAATGTTTTGGCCTTGAAATCAGAAGTATGCCATTTGGGGAGTGGTGCTTTGGTTTTTCATACATAAAATAAATTATGTTTCTGTTATGTGTAATTGTTCTTTGTGAAACATGATTTTTTTCATTTTATTAGACACTTAGAAGCCTATATTTTTTACAGAATTATAATTACCCCAAAATTCTTGCATATTGTGAAAGCTCAGAATATATTGTTTTCCTGGGTAAACGGGAGGGGTTGAATTCCCCTTTAATTGTACATTCTCTACTTAGATAAGGTTCTTAGTGGGGTCCCTCAGGGCTCGGTATTGGGTCCACTTTTATTTAACTTGTTCATTAAAGATTTAGGGGAGGGTGTTGTAAGTAATGTATCAGTGTTTGCAGATGACACAAAACTATCAGCCCAATTAATTCCATCCAGGATGTGGCACTTGCAACAGGATCTTGACAAACTGGCAATCTGGGCAGATAAGTGGCAAATGAGATTCAATATTGATAAATGTAAAGTCATGCACCTGGGATGTAAAAATATTCACTTATACCCTTAATGGGACTGCACTAGGCAAATCCATAATGGAGACGGAGCTTGGAGTCCTTGTAGATAATAAACTTGTCTGTAGCAAGCAATGCCAGTCAGCAGCATCAAGGGCAAATCATAATATGATTACTATGTATAAATATTTAAGGGTATCATATAATAATCTCTATAATGCTTTATTCGCCAGTAGGTCTTTCCAGCTGACACAAGGTCACACATTTCCGATTAGAGGAAGAGGTTCCAGCTAAATATTGGGAAGGGGTTTGTTACAGTGAGAGCTGTGAAGATGTGGAATTGTCTCCCTGAATCAGTGGTACAGACTGATACATTAGATAGGTATAAGGAAGGGTCGGATGCTTTATTCACCAGTAGCTCCTCCCAGCAGACAGGAGGGAGCCAATGAGATTAGAGGAAAGGAGTGAAAGGGATGTTACAGGGATGGAAGTGAATCAGTGGTACAGGCTGATACATTAGATAGGTATAAGAAGGGGTTGGATGGTGTTTAGCAAGTGAGGGAATACAGGGTTATGGAAGATAGCTCATAGTGCAAGTTGATCCAGGGACTAGTCCGATTGCCATCTTGGAGTCAGTAACAAATTTTTTCCCCCTCTGAGGCAAATTGGAGAGGCTTCAGATGGGGATTTTTTGCCTTCCTCTGGATCAACTAGCAGTTAGGCAGATAAAAAAGAAAAAAAAA
>CM044447.1:132340590-132373292 GCA_024363595.1 Xenopus borealis | reverse complement strand
CCCCCCCCCCCCCGACTTGGCCACATTCTGTTCCCAAATGAGAGTTGGTTACTCTTAGTCTGGCCTTGAGGGCAGAACCAACTGTGCACTTCCTTATCTCTAAGTTTGTTGCGGGTACTGTGTTACACTCTCAAACATACTCCCTTTTCATTCCTTTAGCCTTTCGCAACAAACTATATTTTTGTTCACAATTGATGTTGATGGAATTTTTCAATACTTCACACGTTTGATTATGCAAATGGGGCCTGGATCCAGCTCAGTGTTCAGCTCAATCTCTTGTGGAAGATTCACTGTATATCTACTACATACGCACAAAACCTGCAGGTGCTCTGTGTATGATCAATATCTTTATGGCGGATGGGATTAGCTGGAATACATTATGTAAAGCTTGAATAACATTAACAATAACATTAAAATCATAAATCATAATAGCGAGTGACATATACCCCGCCACTTCCTCAGAAGCCACGAAACGCGACAAGTGTGGGGTATATGTCACACGCTATTATGATTTATGACTTATTCAATAAAAGAAGATTTTAAGAATATACCTATTGAGTGCTCAGTACAATCAACTTCCAAACTTCATATGAATTGGCCTTGACCGGTGGCCAAATTACATGTCAGCACCAGTGTAGGTTTGCAGGTGAGAGTGTGTGCTCCATTTGGATTTCATTGCTCTCAGCTCACTGCACTGTAGGACAGGAACCAATCAGCAGCTAGCAGGACCTGATAGGGAACTGCTTGTGAGTGACTGCAGGGCTGCGATTGGCTGTCCCCCTCCTACTTATAACTGCCTACAAAATTAGTTTTTTTTTTTCATTTAGCTTCTTTAACACTTGGGCCAAAATTGGTGACACATTATTAACTCATTAAGTAATTCACATTGGTGTCATTTGCAATTCCCTCATCCTTCCATCTCCCTGTCTCAACCATTCCCAGCACTCCCCATGTACCACTTTTACCAGCCCCATAAACCATCCTCTCCTAATTCCCACCCCAACAATCAGCCAGTCAACCTGGAGAAGTCATTGGAGCTCATTTATAAACACTGGGCAAAGTTGCACCTGAGCAGTGAAACATGACATCCAATCAAATGCTTTCATTGTTCAACCTGCAGTAGACTGAAAAAAGCCAGTCACCAACTGGTTGCTATGGGTTACTTACTGCCCACATGCAAATTTGCCCCATGTTTATAAATGAGCCCCATTTTGTCTGTACAGGAGAGATGAACTGGAGCCTCTGAAGAAAAGCTTAAAGTTAAATGAAGTTAAACACTTTTATTGATTCCCGTGTTAGGGCACAGAGCTGTGCATCCCCAAAATATGAGGCTTTACTGCCTCACCTGTCAGAAGTCCCACTTCTAAATATCATTGGCAGCTTTGTTCCTAACAATGGAAATTGTTTCAATATCTTCTGTTCCAAAGCTTTTCTACCCCTTTCCTTTCTCATTACTTTTCTCCTTCCCTTCCAGTACAAGTAACATAACACATTGATAAAAACCATCCACATCATTTGGTATAGTATAAATAATATTACAGGATCACATAGAACTTCTTTGGTCTGGGTGGGTCCTAACGGGAAATGTAGGACAATGTGGGCAGCCAGGCACATCTCTGCTTTCACACAGGGAAAGAGTTACAGTTCCCTGTCAGGTCAACCTAGTTGCTGGCTTCCCACTAAGGTTGCCACCTGGCCGTTTTTTTACCGGCCTGACCGGTATTTTTGATGGCTGATCCCAATGTTGTTAATAGGCAAAAAACCTAAATATATAGTAAGGCCGGTATTTTTTTTAAGAAAAGGTGGCAACCCTACTTCCCACTGATTAGAAAGGAATTGGCTGGCATTTTGACAAATACTGTACTCTTTAAGGTCTACTGTACTCCCATGATATTTTGGCTACTATAGTTCCAAGACAGCCCTTGTACTGTTCCTGTTAAAATGTTGTTAAACACAAGGTTCTAGTATTTTGTGCCCTGCACTCATTACTCACCCAGTGGGCGGAGCTGCTGGGGCTCCTCCTTTATCACTTCTGTGATGACAGCACTTTCTTTTTTGAAACTATCCCACTTCTGCAAGGAAAATAGATGGAAAGATCATCAGTCCTTATGGCAACCTGGCACACACAATGTTCCAGTCATCCCCCAGCCAGAGAAAGGGATTATCATACACTGTTACTAAACAATAAGGGGCCGCTGTACCCACCTCTCCAGTCAGCAGCTGGATGATGTTGGACATGAGTTCCAGGATCTTCTTGTGGTTATTTTCCTTGTGTATGACGGAGCCAGGGGCATGCAGGGCCCCCCCATCATCTGACTTCTTCCTAGGGATGTAGTGCTAAATATTGAAAGGAAGAGAGAATGGTGTTTGAGCTGCAGAGAGACCCCCTTTGTACAGACAGACAGTCTCTTGTCAGTGTGCCAGTCACAGTGCCCCTCACCTCTCCAGTCAGCAGATAGATCATCTCCAGTGTGAGATTCAGGATTCTCTCCTTCTTCCCCCGCTCATTTTTATCCTTCTTCTTCTTCTTCCCCTTCATCCCTGTGTCACTCGCTTCCTCCCACATTCCCATTGGCTCCTCCTTGTGGGAGGGACTGACCTGGAAGTGACCCTGGAATTAAGCACTTACACATTTCTATAGAGGAGTATTACCAGCAATATCCTCCCATAGAATTACAGGGGCCCAGATCCATAGAATCATATTAAATCTCCATACAGTCCCTGCAGGGGGCGCTATCCCTTAGTCTGATGCTGAAGTGAGAGGACAGAGTGGGGATGGATAGTTCTGTAGGCGTCAGTCTGTGGTAGGAAAAAGTAAAAGCCTAAGGTTCTGCAATATAAGGGAGAATCACTGGCTGCTTCAGTCACTTTTTCTTTTTAGTGACTAGGAAATAACCAGTAAAGCCTGTATAGACAGATCTTATAAAGCAGATATACAGAGGGACAGTATGCAGGAAAGTAACATGTAACATAAAACCAATTAATAATTATAGCATGTAGTTATATATTCAGTTAGTGTTGGGAAAGGACTCCACTAGAGGTGGGCAGTGGTGGAGCAGCCCAGGATGCGGGGGCAGGTGTTTATTTGGGTGTCATTATGCAAAGCTATCAGTAACATACCCCCCCTCATGAGCAAGGGAAAGATGTGGGTAGGTGGGCAGCTCAGCATGAGCAGTAGCACTAAGTCACGTGTCTCTTCTCTCTGCAGAGGAATAAATGTGTCAGACTGGGGTGATGTTTCCCCGAGTTCCTCAGCTGTACACACTTGTTTCTCAGCACTGTGTATGGAGTAGCATCCCAGACATGAAACATGACAGACAGAAAGAAAGCCGCTCCCCCATGCAGCCACACAGGACTTTCCCCAGACACAATAATATTATTCTACAAGGAAACACAACCTTCTCAGTCAGCTGCAAGCTTCTTCTACTTACCTGTGTTATCTCTGCCTGACAAGCCACACCTCCAATCCTCGCTCAGGAACAGGGGTCACTCTGATTGGCTTTGCCTTGTCATGTGATACTCCCGTTCTCCTGAAATGTCTGCCGAAGCTGTTACGCATCATGTGACCCTCCTGGTGGTGCTCTGTGGGAGATGTAGTTTTTTCTCAAGGATTTATAGGTATAAAGGCACAGTTGCACTATAAATCCCAGGATGCAACAGATTTCCCTATTCTACGGTCTATTTGCTTGGACTTTCCTTAGTTAAAAGTAGCAGAGAATGTGCTAAACTCACAATTAGGGGGACGAGCCTATAGGGTGGAGCTGTAGAGTCTCTCATGGCTTTACTCCTCTTAATCCCGCCTGTGAGGTGTTTGGCAATTGTTCTACTCTCCCCAGTGCCCTGGAACATAACAACACCAGTGTAACCCTTATTTGCCACCCAGGACAACCACTCACTGTGGTACTGCTTATGTTACACCCTCAGTCTCAGCTGTGCCCTCACATCAATGTGTGGAGGAAGGGAGAGATGTTGCTGAACTATACCACTCAGATGCTTAAAACAGGAATTCAGGACAGCAGAAGATCTTAAAGGAAATAAAGGAAACAAAAAAAAACGAATTTAGTAGGCAATTATGAGTAAAACATACCTCCCAACTGTCCCTTTTTTTGTAGAGCTCAACCCGCAGTCCCTCGTTTAAACTGGAAAGTCCCTCTTTTCTCTGCACTGAACAGCCAGAAAAAAGTAACAAAGTTTCTAACTTAATTGGCTTTTGGCAGAGAGCCCAGAACAGCTAACAGGTGCAAATAAGATACTTTGTAACAATTTTGAGATAAGAAAATAAAAGAAAATTTAGATGAGGAGAAATATTTTCAAACTTTTATAACTTGCCACATTTTGTGAAATGAACATGGCAATTAGGGGTGTGGTCACAAAAATGGGCGTGGTCAAAATATTTAGCCACTCTACAAGAAAAAAAAATCTTGTCCCTCTTTTTACTTCCAAAATATTGGGAGGCTTGGTAATATATGGTGTTTACTTTTACATGGTGCTCAAAACTATTATCTTTAAAAATAGCCCCTTTATTAGAGCTCCCTATAGATGTTCTCTGGTCCCTGTCTGTGTTTCAAATGAGGGGTGGGTGTGTCCTAACGGTCCCTGCCAGAAGCACAGTAGGAGGGAGACAGCCAATCACAGCCCTGCAGTCACACAAGCACAGACAGACTTCAGTTCCCTATCAGGTCCTGCTAGCTGCTGATTGGTTCCTGTCCTACAGTGCAGTGAGCTGAGAGCCTGGGAATTCAGGGAGCAGGAAGTGGAAGAGAAGGGAGGGATTATTAGGGGTTTTGCAAAAATATTCAATAAATCAGCCTGAAACACTACTTTTTTAAGCACAATTAGTAAACTATAATGCACTGGTATTGGGTAAAAATGTCATCCCCAAACAAAGGGGTGTGAGAAACCATGTCACTTGCTTATCCATAACGTGCATGTGACGTCATACGCATCGTCATTGTTAGGGTTGCCACCTGGCCGGTTTTTTACCGGCCTGACCGGTATTTTTGATGGCTGATCCCAATGTTATTAATAGGGAAAAAAGCCAAATATAGTGGAAGGCCGGTATTTTTTTTAAGAAAAGGTGGCAACCCTAGTCATTGTGCACATTCAAATGACCGACATGGCTGCTCACACTGGGAGCTCGGGGTAGCCTAGAGCTGGTGGGGGGAATTTAAAAAAAAAAAAACTAATTATTCCCCAACTGGGGGATATTAGTCTGCACCTTTGGTTGAGGATCAAATTTTTACCCAGCAAGTGCCCTTTAAGCTTTATTATGGAAGTGACCTGGATGAGTATAAGCCGTCAGCTATTTATGGTTTAGTTAGAATTTTTGTTGTTAGCCTTTATTTGCACAGTTAGTTTAAGAGTTTGCCCCAGTTTAGCTAAGGAAAGTGTGGGTCGAGTTAGGTTTTCCCGTTAGTTACGTCAGACACAGGCCCAGTAGTAGCCATAAGGATGACACCTGCTTATCAATACGGGAAATATTGTTATCTATTTTTTGAGGTCTTGGTGAGATTTATTTTTTGGTTTATACTTGTTTTACATACACTTAACTAACTTTATACTGCCTATGGCGGGTGAAACATTGTTCAGTTATAACCACTGTGATTTTGTTGAGGGGACTAAATAGAATAGGATTATAAAAGGATACCTTTCCAGGAGGAAACAACAGTTTTTCACGTACCCCAACTCTGGAGGAGACTTTTTTTTAGTCCTTAGTCAGAATGTGCAGGGCTTCAACTACCTAATGATA
The DNA here is from genome assembly GCA_024363595.1 of Xenopus borealis. Classification (NCBI taxonomy): domain Eukaryota; kingdom Metazoa; phylum Chordata; class Amphibia; order Anura; family Pipidae; genus Xenopus; species Xenopus borealis. Next base: position 132,367,543 of record CM044447.1, on the reverse strand, counting down.
CAAATGAAAGCTTTCACATACTGTACTTGTCCTCTTTAGGTGCGGCTATTGTATGACTGTAGGAAACTCATATATCCAAAGGTGCTCTTATCTACGAGCTCAACTAAAACCAAACGGTTTTATTCTTTCCAGTTAATCTCCCAGTAATTACTGATAGAGAGATGGACCCTGAGGAACTCTAGGTCACTGTTAATGTGCATACAGGAGAGTGATATCATATTATGCCCCTAACTTTTAAAGGAGACATATGGGATACATGAAAAAACTCTAAATTTGTAGGCAATTATAAGTAATATATAGTGTTGCTTTTACATGGTGCTAAAAATTAATATTATCTTTAAAAATAGCCCCTTTATTAGAGCTCCCTATAGATGTTCTCTGGTCCCTGTCTGTGTTTCAAATGAGGGGTGGGTGTGTCCTAACTGTCCCTGCCAGAAGCACAGTAGGGGGGGGACAGCCAATCACAGCCCTGCAGTCACACAAGCACAGACAGGCTTCAGTTCCCTATCAGGTCCTGCTAGCTGCTGATTGGTTCCTGTCCTACAGTGCAGTGAGCTGAGAGCCTGGGAATTCAGGGAGCAGGAAGTGGAAGAAGGAAGGGATTATATAAGGGGTTTTGCAGAAATATTCAATAAATCAGCCTGAAACACTAATTTGTTAAGCACAATTCTTCTATATCTAAATGAGTATAATGCACTGGTACATTCTTATTTTTTACACAATATGTCTCCTTTAACAGTGAGGCTTTGTGACCAGCCATTTGAACTATGCGAGTCCCATCAATCAGGACAGATGATCAACTGTAGAAATTCTAACTTAGTCTGGGACCAGCCTTAAAATTCTCTTTGTGGAAGTTTGACATTTATTATCAACACTGACATCACTTCTATAACTTATATATCATTTCTAAATTATATAAACTCTTGTGCCTACAAGTCAATCATAGTAAAACTGAAGCCTTGAATATGAATCTCCTTCCCTTAATCCAAACAACTTTATCTGAAATTTGCTTTTGCATGGCAACCCCATTTTATAGCTTCGATACTAGGGATCAAGTTAACAAATTCATAAGAAACAATGTTTAGTAGTTTAAGTACACTTTTGGAAAACTGGAGTGCTCAGCATATCTCAACTTTTTATATTTATTTAGACCCATTCCAGTGTCAATATCCTCAAGGGATATTGCGAAATTTGAATCCAAAATTCTCAGATTTGTATGGTCTGGCAAGATACAGAGATTTAACAAAGGGAACATGATTCCACTTTACACTAAATACATTAGAGGACATTATAGACAAATATTACCCATAAAGAGGATCACCAGAGGCCACCCCTTCAGACTAGAAGAAAAGGACTTTCATTTAAAGGAACAGAGTAGGTGGTTCTTCACAGTGAGGACAGTGAGGTTGTGGAATGCACTGCCGGGTGATGTTGTGATGCTCATTCTGTTAATGACTATAAGAGGGGGATGATTACTAAACTCTACAGTTAGTATAGCTATGGGCATATATGGTTTGTGTGAAAGAGTGGAGGTGTGTATGTATATGCTGGGTTTTAATTTGGAGGGGTTGAACTTGATGGACTTTGTCTTTTTTCAACCCGATTTAACTATAAGGCTGGTCTACAAGGCAGGTCAGTTATCTCACACTACGCACAATAGAGGAGCACACTGGTTCTCCATAGAAGCACCATTTTCCCAGTCATATATTGCTGCTGCGCTACTTTGGAGCCTCACAGAGACCCAGACAGTATAACCTATGTTTGCAACATACTCTAAGGATTTGGAATGGGTCCTACAGAAAATTAGGCCTCATTTGTCTTCATACGACAGCTGGCCACTACTTCCTTTATTCCCCCCGCCAGGTCTCCAAGCATCTTCATTTCACTTGTGGATGGAACATAACATGAGTTTATGCCCTATCTCAGTTGTTCAAAAAAAAAACAAAAAAACAGGTCTCTGTCCCCCAATAGACTCACCAATAGACTCATACAAAAATATTCCATACCACCAAATGTTGTAATTTTCAATTACAAAAGATACTTCCTTCATTCTCAGTAGAGACAAGGTAACAATATGGATAAACATGAGACCTCCTTTGAATGTTGGTGCCTTCATTCCCACATATTCTGAAAGGTTTTATCCTTTACCCTGTGCTAGCACTTTTTAATTTAATCAACCTCCATCAAAGAATTAGGCTATAAGCAGTTTGGCAAGTTATCAACTTCACCTTAGAACAGAAAAACTTGGAAAGAATCAGGCATACAAATCGGAGGTCCTCCAGCAATGTTTCCTTAGTAGAAGCAAATTATTAAGTACTCCTTTCCAGCTTGTGGAGGAAAAAGTCTTGCAGGCCCTGCTTGGCCCCCTTTAATGGAATGAACAGTTTCTAGGTGCCCATGGGGCCCTTCGAGAAACTGTTGAAGGTTATGTGTAACATCTGCTGAGAAGGTTCTTATCACTATTCTGTTATGTTTTTGGTTCCCAGTAACAAGGTGCAATAGGCTTGAAGCTCACACATAGTGGTACTCCCTTCATTTCACATAACTAGATGATCACACTGACTTGTACTCCTCCTCACTCCCTATACTCCCTTCCTTACTCCTTTCACATACCATTCCCATGAAATTCCCCACTAGAGGGTATATAATGTGTAGTCAATCTTTTGCTTTTCAGTTCTGACCTACTTGTGTATCAGAACCCACGGAGCTTGTGTATGTTTAATAAACTTGGATTAACCCTTTCACTTCAAGTGATCGCTGGTCTTTGGATTATTCCCCAACACTTGTGTAGCACAGTTTGTAGATTCAGCTGAGACTAGATCCTTTTGAGGCAGCAGCGAAGTTGGCCCTATATACCACATATGGTGGATATTCCCAAAGGTTCTACATTAGAATCTTTAATATGGTTAACATATTGAAAATGACTAGCATATTGTTGAGTTTACATAGAAAATTCTAAAGGACATGGAACCCAAACACAGATATGGGGATTCACCCAATGTCTCACTATAAACTCAACACCCTCCATTTCACATATAGACGGTTAAGAATATTAAACATTCTATGACACTGCTAGCAGATAACTATTAACAAGACTAAAGCTCCCCTTAGACGCAACGATCTTTCCCTGCCAAACGACCGATCTTAGAGAAGTCCGACCAATCTGTCAAATTATCGTGCGGTTAGTGGGATACAAACGATCGTTCATCTTACGATTTTTCGTCCGACATTGGTCTGAAGATTGATCGGCCAGGTTAGAAAATCTTTATCGGTCCCCATACAATCTACCTATGTTTGCAGGACAAGCAGGCTGCGTCTGCGATCCTTCAGTTTTTGCTGGCAATATCACCTGAAATGGTCTTTTTAGTTGATGGACACATCAGGCATTTAAACCATCGTTTTGAGACAATCGTGGTCTCTCGATAACCATTGGGTCTTTCAAAAATCTTTACTTCTATGGCCAGCTTAACTCTAGTTACTACTGTTCACTGGTGACTCTGAATTGCAGACTTTTGTACAATGTGTAGAGTTTCTCGAGCGAAGTCAAATATTACGTATCTTATTATATAAAATATTTTTGAATACGCCATATGTATATGTGGACTAATGATGGAAATAACAGTCTGTACACAATCTCTCACAAATGAAAAACTTTATTGAAATAAATAAAATTAAAGATCTTTATGATAGCGAAGTGCCTGAGTGTTTAAAAGCATGCCCTAGCTGATATATTTATACTCTGCCAGCCAAAGGCTCCTCTGTTGAATAATGAAACCACAAATGTATATGTAAGAGTTGAGAGGTGATACAATAACTGCACATATCTAGGCCTCCTTCTTCAACTGAGGCAGTACAAGTTTTACACGAGTCTTAGCCAAGAGTCTGGCCAGACAATTTTTTTAAACCAACGGATAGGTACATTGTCAGAAGCATTTACTAAAAATATCATCTTAAACAAATTAAATATAGGGGTAACTTCTTCCATATATCCCCTGTCCTAATAATGTGAGGTAACAATGGATCCAGATTCAGTTCAGAGTATTTACAATATTCATTAGAAACCTCACCACCAAGGTACTTAAAGCATTCTGTTCACTACAAAAATAAATAAAAAAAACTCTTCCATAGGATCAAGTGCCACTATTACACAGGTCCAACAATTCACTACTCTCCTCTTCCCATACTGAAATGCATATTAGAATTTAATTGATAAACTTATGCATTATTTGTAAAACATTTTACACATTGAGAAAAAAAAAAAAACTTATGTTTTTCCTCTTTTGTGAAGTTTTAAATGTTCTCTAAGATTAGCGTTACGTGTAAAGCATTTCCCACATTCAGAACAAGAAAAAGGTTTCTCCCCTGTGTGGGTTCGTCCATGGACAGTAAGTTCTGATGAAGTGGGAAAACATTTCCCACATTCAGAACAAGAAAAAGGTTTCTTTTCTGTGTGGGTTCGCCGACGATGGACACTAAGGGTTGATAAGTTGGCAAAAAAATCCCCACATTCAGAACATGAAAAAGGTTTTTCTCCAGTGTGAGTTCTGAGATGTTCTTTAAGGTGAGATCGGTCTGGAAAACATTTCTCGCATTCGGAACAGGAAAATGGTTTCACCCCTGTGTGAGTCCTTCGATGACTGGCAAGGTGAGATTGATTAGAAAAACATTTCTCACATTCAGAACAAGAATAAGGTTTTTCCCCTGTGTGGATTCGTCCATGCTTAGTAAGTTGTGATTTAGTAGAAAAACATTTCTCACATTTCTTACAAAAATATGGTTTCTCTCCTGTGTGGGTTCTCTGGTGGACAGTAAGATGCGATGAACTGGTAAAACATTTCCCACATTCAGAGCAAGAGAAAGGTTTGATCCCTGTGTGGGTTCTGTGATGAATATTAAGTTTTGATGAAGTGGCAAAGCATTTCCCACATTGAGAACAAGGAAAAGGTTTCTCTCCCGTGTGGGTTCGTCGATGGACACTAAGTTCTGATGATCTGGAAAAACATTTCCCACATTGAGAACAAGGAAAAGGCTTCTCTCCTGTGTGGGATCGACAATGGACAGTAAGATCTGCTGCTCTAGAAAAACATTTCCCACATTCAGAACATGAAAATTCTTTCTCCCCTGTGTGAATTCTGTAGTGAATGTTAAGATCAGAATACATTTTGAAGCATTTTCCACATTCAGAACAGGATAAAGGTTTCTCTTCTGTGTGGGTTGTCTGATGGATAGTAAGTTTTGTTGAGCTGGCAAAGCATTTCCCACATTGTGAACAAGAAAATGGTTTCTCCCCCGTGTGGATTTTCAGATGTCTAGTAAGTTGAGATGAACAGGCAAAACTGTTCCCACATTCAGAACAAGAGAAAGGCTTCTCCCCTGTGTGAGTTCTGTGATGATATTTCAGGTTAGTTTTAGTCAAAAAACATTTCCCACACAGAGAACAAGAGAAAGGCTTCTCTCCTGTGTGGGTTCTTTGGTGGTCAGTAAGTTTTGATGGCTTGGCAAAACATTTTCCACATTCAAAGCAAGGAAATAGTTTCTTAGCGGCAGGAAAATTAAGACGACTAGGAGGATTTTTGCTGTGAGATAAGGGTTTCTCACTTGTTTGGGTTCTTTGAGGTTTATCAGTGTCTCTTTGTTGAAGAATCTCTTTTGTCAAGTGAGATTCATGTGAAGATGTATCGGCATTTTCATCATATTTATTATCCTGCATTTTCAAGAGGCTGCATCCCATAATAGGAGTATCTGTTCCCTTTAGCTGTTCTTTAGGTGGATTAATGCTACAATCTGATTGGTTTCCCTCTTCACATGAAGCCACTTTATCTTCTACATCTTCTTCTGTATCATCTGCCCCACTGTTATTCAGGCTGCATTCCATGATAGGAGTGGGTGTATACGTTTCCTTTAACTGTTCTGTAATTGGATCAATACTGCAATCAGATTGGTTTCCCTCTTCTATATCATCTGCTCCACAGTTATTCAGGCTCCATTCCATAATAGGAGAAGGTGTATCTGCTCCCTTTATCTGTTCCTCTTCAATCCCATTGGCTGGTGGGGGCAGTTCCATGGGAGAAGATTCAGAGCTCGGCATGTTTTCTTCAGCACAAAAATCTGCTCCTTCAGCCCCAATCTTGCTTGGCTCATTATTATAACATAATGTTCCTCCCAGATCAGCTGTAATATCTCTCTTATCTTCATATTCACTGTCTGGCAAACAGAATAAGAGAGACTATTATTAATGTTTTATCACAGGGTTTGGGTTTCAGGATAAATAAGTCCTGAGTTAAGGAGGGTGGCAGAGATCTCCAAGATTTATATAATTAGGTGCCAGGTAGCCTTCACTGTGTTTACAGATCTCGGGTGCCTTGTGGTTGGGAAGGGAGGCTATTGCAGATTTATATTTAGAATAAATGGTAATTCTGCTTATTTTGCAGCTGTAAATTGGAACTATACACCATCTAGTAGGAAACATTGGAAGCATGTATTGCTTTGCTAGTGGCCAGAAAGAATTAATATCATGTAATATAATTAACAAATATTTAAAAATAAACAACAAAATTATCTTACTTGTCAATTACTTTCTTGTAATGCTAAAAAGTGCTCAGTGCTTCGTTCTGCTGATGCGAGTTTCGCTTAAGGCAATGTGTGTCCTCCTTAGACACTGGTTATTTATAACTTCCGTGTATGACATCACACATTCTCGCGGGGCTCTGTACATGCCTTCAATCGTGTCTACCACACAGAATATCGTAATATGACAGCTTGAGCATTGGGAGTAAAGCTTTCCGCGTGGTAGATGTGAATGAAGGCATGTACAGAGCCTCGTGAGAATGTGTGATGTCATACATGGAACTCATAAATAACCAGCGTCTAATGCATTGGCTTGAGAAAGCTTTTGTCAAAACGCGTGTTGGCAGAACGATATTTTTAGCGTAATGATATAAAGCTCAAAAGATAAATCATTCTAATTGTTCATTTTAGCAGTATGCACTTTGGTTTTTAACAGTGCAAAGCAGAACATTAATATGAATTATCATGTGAGCCCTATACTGTAACAGGTTATTTTAGCAATATGTATTTTGGCTTTTAACCGTCTTAGGATTTGAATCTTCACAAGCTTGCTATTCATTGCCTTACGTCTCCTTCTCCTCCTTGCTCTTAAAGGAGAACTAAACCCATTTAAAACAAAACCCTAACCCCACGTAGACCCCTTCCTCCCCCCCCCCCACCGAACTGTCCCCCCCCCCCAGGCAAATGCCCCTACCTCTTTACTTACCCCAGTGTCAGTTCACAGCAGCCATCTTCTTCTTTAGTATTCTTCATGATTGACCAGCGTTTCAGCACATGCGCAGTTGGAGCAATTTCCTGGCTCCTGACAACTGTGCATGCGCTGAAACTCACGGGGAATTGCCGAAGAGCCAGAAGAAGACATGAAGATTACCGAAGGGGAAGATGGCTGCCGTGGGTAAGTAAAGAGGTAGGGGCTTTTGCCCGTGGGGGGCAGTTCGGCTGGGGGGAGGAGGGACGGGGTCTAGAAGGGTGGGGTGGTAGGGTTTTTTCATGGGTTTAGTGCTCCTTTAAGGGTTCTCGCATTCGTGGTCTCTCAGGGAAGTTAGTCCTACAACAATAGGAAAGGTAAGAACTGTAACCACAGTCCTTGATCCTCTGACTTTGTGGTGTCCCATAGCAAAATTGAGACAGATTTTTTGGGACAGCTCCACCTCCCATGAATTTCTTTTTTTTTTATTCTGTTTTCAATTAATCTGAGCATAAGGTCTATGGAAATTGATTGGCTCAATTATTATTTATAGCACTTAAGTCACTTTATCTACATGAGTTCATTTTTAATTAATTTAACTTGATAATAATTGGCACCTTATAGAGTTGGGAGCATCTGAATGTTAATTATTTTCCACTGATATAAGCACACAGCACTTTCCCTTAAAGTGATACTGACACTAAAAAATGAATTTTAACATATGAATGTACAGTAATTGTTACCTATAGGTCATGTTGATGATTTTTTGCGGAGAGGTTTGTTTTTGTATATGATTGTTAGTTCCTAAGCCTGACTGTCCCATCTCAGCCTGTTAGTTAGAGTTTCTAACGCTGCACAAATATGGCAGCCCCCTCATACAGGAACATGGGGGATCAGACAGGTAAAAGCATCATGTAAATAATATGGCAGCCCCCTCATACAGGAACATGGGGGATCAGACAGTAAAAGCATCATGTAAATACTTTATGGCAAAGTAACAAGTAGCTTTCAAAGCCAATATTATATAAGATGTAAAAAAGAGTTTAATTTCAGGTGTCAGAATCTCTAATATAGGCAGACATACTTCGAGCAGCAGAATTTGTTCATTGGTTATAGTAATTTTTCGGTTACAACAAAAATAAGCACGGAGCACTTTTTAGCATAACAAGAAAGTAATTGACAAGATAATTTGTTGTTTCTTTTTAAATATTTGTTTATAAATGATATTACACAATATTTAGCAATAGTGATGGAATGCAGTGGGTATTAATTTGGAGAGTAAACTAATTGGTTTAATGTGATGAATTGGTACAATACAAGAGTTTATGATTAATTGATTAAAAGCAGAGATTTTTTAATTGTAGTTAGTCCAACTCGAGGATATACAGGGAATACTTATTTTTCTAATCTTTTCAAAACATCAAACCCCATAACCATTTTCTAATCCCAGATCCTACCCTGTTAGTCACCTCCCCTCGGTAAATAAAGGAACAATTTAAAGAAAAATTAAATAAAACATACAAGATACAATATCATGAATAATAAATAGTAGTTTTCTCACACACAACTAAAAATTTATATTTCCTTTAAAAACAGCTCATTTATTGGAGCTCCCCATTGATGTTATCCAATTCCAAACAAAGACATACTTCAGTTCAATATCAGGTCATGCTAGCTGCTGATTGGTTCCAATCCTACAGTACAGTTTGCCGAGTGCCGGCAGCTTCCTGCAAAGACTTGGAAAGGAGGCGGGACAGGAAAGGAAGTGGAACGGAATGGCAGGACTAGTAGGGTTTTTGCAGAAATAATTAATAAATCACTGAAAGAACTTTTTGTAAAGGAGAAGGAAACCCTAAAACTGAATAGGACTAAAAATGCCCTATTTTATATAGTGAACTTATTGCAGGAGGCTAAAGTGTCAGCTTGTCAATAGCAGCAATGATCCAGGACTTGAAACTTGTCACAGGGGGTCACACCATCTTGGAAAGTGTCTGTGACTCTCACATGCTCAGTGGGCTCTGAGCAGCTGTTGAGAAGCTAAGCTTAGGGGTCGTCACTAATTATTAAGCAGAAAATGAGGTTGGCCTGTCATCCAAGCTGATGCTACAGGTTTGCCGATAATTAAATTCTGTCAATAGTTGCACTGGTTTCTGTGCTGCCATGTATTAATTATTCATATTAATGACTAATCACCCTTATACTCCCACGCGATTATGAAGAGCTCGACCTGTAGGGAAATCCTTTTGATGGATAGAGTGCTCAAACAGTAGAAGGATCATCCGCCTGTGACAATGCCAGGTATACTGTAGCACACCAAAAATTCCATGGATTCTAGTGCTTCAAAGTTGATTTATTGGCCCCAAAAGTGCAGATAAGTACAAGGCAACGTTTCGGACCCCACTAGGGCCTTTCTCAAGCCTTATACTGTGACACTTATGTGACACTATCAGGTGTACTGTATATTGTGAGTGGGTCCCTAAACTCAGTAAGGGATAGGGATGCACAATCCACTATTTTGGATTCGGCCGAACCCTTCGAGAAAGATTCGGCCGAATACTGAACCGAATCCGAACCCTAATTTGCATACGCAAATTAGGGGTGGAAAGGGGAAAAAAATTATCTTCCTTGTTTTGTGACAAAAAGTCATGCAATTTCCCTACCGCCCCTAATTTGGAATCGGTTCGGCAGGGCAGAAGGATTCCCCGAAATCCTGCTGAAAAAGGCCGAATACCGAACCGAATCCTGGATTTGGTGCATCCCTAGTAAGTGACAGCAGCACAGAGCATGTGAATCAGCAGAAAAGAAGATGGGGAGCTACTGGGGCATCTACTGGGGAGACACAGATCTTTACTGCTAAAGGGCTGGTTTCTAATGATGTGTATTAATGACTAATCAGCCTTATATTGTGACTATATTTCTATGACACTATCAGGTGTATATTGTGAGTGGGTCCCTAAGCTCAGTAAGTGACAGCAGCACAGAGCATGTGAATCAGTGAATCAGTAGAAAAGAAGATGGGGAGCTACTGGGGCATCTACTGGGGAGACACAGATCTTTACTGCTAAAGGGCAGTGGTTGCCTTGAGCAAAAACATCATGTACAACATTTATACACACTTTCCTTGTCCTTTAAGCATAATCTTTCTATATTTTGGAGTATAATGCACTGACAGATGGCCGTATTTTTTTTTTTTTTTTTTACACAAAATGTCACCTTTAATAATGGAATTAGAGTGCAATTATTATTGTAATTGCTTCCAGATTATTATTAATTATTATTGTTGCAGCAATAAGTTGCAAAGTTATGAAATGGAGGCTAAAGAATGGCTTTAGAATGTGCAGGTCAGGCAGAACACTTTTACCCCTGTAGATTTGTATCTTGTCTTGACCCGCAGGTGATATAAAAAGGTTGCTCTTCCACTGTGGGCAAATTCAGCATTTTGCAGGGTAAGTAACCTAATAAGTAACACTGACACTCTGTAAACTGTTTTGTTTTTTTTTTTGGCTTGGAAGAATTTAGCTCTCCATGTTTGCAAACACAGAAAGGCATAGGACTGCATCTTGGTCACAGACGTGAAGCATAACTGTCAAAGATTAGTGATAAATAGAGGTTTAGGCATAATTTGGTGCACCTGTTTGCCAAACAAACAAATGCAGCAGTGACAGTATCTCCACTGAATGTGTCAGTTAGGAGGGGCTCTACTAAGGGCTCGGGCTGTGCACACTCCCTGCATTCTGTGGTTTGCATCAGAGAGAATTTGGATCTCACTGCGATTATTCTGTTCTCTGCATTACATACACATACAGGGGACGCAGACTCACACTTTGGGCACCATTTGATTTGAAAATGGCAGGAATCCGCAAGTCATGCCTTTGCTTCGCCATCAATTGTTGAGAGGGGGGAACGGGTGTATTCAGCTACATCTCTGACTAGTCCACAGTCACAGTCCAATAATTAAATGGTGTACATAAGGTCGTAGTATTTTCTGGATATAATGTTGAGGGGGGGAACATCACTTCATTTGGATACAACATAGATTTCAGTCAAGTGTTGCATGGTGCATTTTCCAACACAACATGCAAGAAACTCTTACAGATCTTTAGGATAGCTGGGTGCCTATGCTATGGGTGATTACCTGGGTATAAATAAATGCAAAATTCACGTCACCCGGTCTCTCTGAAAAGACAAAATATACTGCATACATTCTATGCTATGTATAAGATAGAAAGCACCCATTACTCACCCAGTGGGTGGAGCTGCTTCAAATGCTCCTTCTCTACTTCCTCATAAAGGTCCTTGTTTCCTTTTATATAGTCCCACTCGTCCAAGGAAAAATAGATGGAAAGATCATCAGTCCTTATGGCAACCTGGCACACACAATGTTCCAGTCATCCCCCAGCCAGAGAAAGGGATTATCATACACTGTTACTAAACAATAAGGGGCCGCTGTACCCACCTCTCCAGTCAGCAGCTGGATGATGTTGGACATGAGTTCCAGGATCTTCTTGTGGTTATTTTCCTTGTGTATGACGGAGCCAGGGGCATGCAGGGCCCCCCCATCATCTGACTTCTTCCTAGGGATGTAGTGCTAAATATTGAAAGGAAGAGAGAATGGTGTTTGAGCTGCAGAGAGACCCCCTTTGTACAGACAGACAGTCTCTTGTCAGTGTGCCAGTCACAGTGCCCCTCACCTCTCCAGTCAGCAGATAGATCATCTCCAGTGTGAGATTCAGGATTCTCTCCTTCTTCCCCCGCTCATTTTTATCCTTCTTCTTCTTCTTCCCCTTCATCCCTGTGTCACTCGCTTCCTCCCACATTCCCATTGGCTCCTCCTTGTGGGAGGGACTGACCTGGAAGTGACCCTGGAATTAAGCAGTTACACATTTATATACAGGATTATTCCCAGCAATATCCCCCCCAAAAGAATTACAGGGGCCCAGATAGATGGAACCCAATTAAAGGAGACCTATTGCATGTATTTTCACAATGCACTAAATAAAATAAAACATTGTAAAATAGGAGGAAACATTTTTATTTTATTATCTTTAGGGCAAATATATCTGTATCAGCTTCTAAATTGTGCCCCTTTTGCAAGCTTTTAGTTTAGGAGTCTCTAGTATCAGGCTCAATGGCCACCAGCACTTTATTATAATTATTATTAACATGTATTTATATAGCACCAACTTATTTCTAAGCATGAATGGGCTTTTCTGGGGAAAAAGTGTAGCAGGTCAAGAAATACATGATTATTATACATTCTGTAATTATCTACTCATTAGTTTGTATACAAAGAGCAATCAACTGTTATTAGGTTTCCCTGTGTAACTCCATTCATCTATTATTGAATATTTTCTATTTGCTAAATAACAGCTGTAATATTTTCCCAGTAACTCCCTGGATTTGTTTATAAACTTCCAGAACACCAGCTGCAGCTTGTTTTCCCAGCAACTCCCTTCATCTTATCGTATACTGCTCCAGAACAACTGACTTTCTTTCTTGCAACTCCCTGCACCTGATCATATAGCAATGTGCAGAATCAGTGTATGATCTAGTGCAGGGAGCTGCATCTGTTACTTTGGAACTGGATTAGAGAACAGACTAACGTGTGCAGATTGTTTTGTCTATTATGATTTAATAATAGATGCACAGAGTTGCATAGTGTTGAATAATGTATTATTGCCTATAGATTTGTTTTTGTTCATTTGGGCCCGTACAATTGAGAATGAGGTTTGCTGTGGAACAAAGGAATATACTGTTGCACTTTAGGTAAAGGAAATGATTAGTATTAGATTTTTCAAAGTGTTGATTAAAATGTTTTTACTAAACGGAATATCCCTTGCTTTCTGTGGAGCATTTAAACTATATTATATTGATCTGGCAGCAGAGTGAGACATGGGCAGGAGGGTGGGAGGGATTTTGTATGAGGGCATTTCCCTGCTACTGTCAGTCACTGCCATGATCACTTCCTGTGGGACAATGACTCTACACATTGACATGTGCCCAGAGCATGACTTGGATACTGGGAAAGTAAAGGGACATGACCCCCCCTCCAATTGTACAGAAGTTCTGTTTGGTGGAAAAGGTGAAGGACAGAGGGGGGATTGGGGGAAGTGGATGTGAGTAAAACTCAGGTGGGTAGATGGAAGATTTGCAGCCTTCCCCCTGTGCCATGTAACAAAACATTACTGGGCATTTGGCAGTGAAGCTGTACTGTGCCTTTAAGATGGAACAGACAGACTTTGCACAGAGTCCAGTAAGGGCCCAATGAAAGGGAGATGTGAGGAAGGCCAGTACTGGGGGTGTTGCACTCACACTAATGCATTTAGTAACATCTTCCCTTCATTCCTAGCACCACAATCTCCCCATGATCCCGTGACAATGGGCAGCAACTCTTATCCCTCACTCACTGCCCTGAAGCTCCTTATGGCAACAATATGTTCCTCAGTGGCTGCTCTCAGGCTGTAGGGTGTCCTTGCTTCCCACTGGCACATCCCTCATACCGCCGGACACTTACTGGCTTCTAGCTTGCTGCTGCTGCTGGGTACTGAGCTCCGCTCCCTTACTCACCTCTTTCCTCACGGCTCACGCTGCTCTGCTTCATGTACTTCCTGGCTTAGTGTGGAGAGGGCGGGACACGCTATCCAATTGGCTGAAAACAGAATGTAGGCGGTGCAAACGGCCACTGAGAGGAATGATTGGAGACAAGGCGGGACTAAAAGTTAGGCGCTGAGAGAAAACGTTTTGCTATTTTAATAAAAGTAAAATATTAATAAAATGCGCACATTTGTCTCATTCTAGAGAGAAACATACATCACATAAGAGCACAAGTACTTTTTTTAGTATTACTCGCTGTGTAATTATTTGCGGCTCAGAGAGTCAGGGGCAGGTTTCTATATCACGTGTAGTGTTCCCCATAGCAACCAGTAGAAAAGGAAATCAAAGCTGTGATTGGCAGGTGTCGTGAGATTGATTCATTTGTGTGTAGATGAGTATATAGACTTGTGTTCTCCTCACGCTGCTCATATACGTCTCCTAGCAGTCTCCTCAGCTTGTGCTGCTCCCAATACTCCTCTTATACTGGAACAGGGACACTAACACAGTCATACAGGGGCATACCTCCCAACATTTTGAAAGTAAAAAGAGGGACAAAAAATTATCTTGAACACAGCACAGCAACATTTTTGTGTCCACGCCCATTTTTGTGGCCACACCCACTAATTACAATGTTTATTTTACTAAATTTGACAGGTTATGAAAGTTTGAAAATATTTCTTCTTATCTAAACTGTTACGATTACTTATTTTCTTATCTCAAAAGTGTTACAAAGCATCATATTTGCACCTGTTAGTTGTTCTGGGCTCTCTGCCAAGAGCCAATTAAGTTAGAAACTTTGTGTCTTTTTCTGGCTGTTCAGTGCAGAGAAAAGAGGGACTTTCCAGTACAAATGAGGGACAGAGGGTTGAGCTCTCAAAAGAGGGACTGTCCCTCCAAAAAAGGGACAGTTGGGAGGTATGCAGGGGACTGGGGTATTCACATCCCTCACGTTACCCAGAAGGCCTCACACTTCCCTCACCTTCTTCAAACTGGGCAAGCAGTTTTAACCCAGTCTGCCCCAGAGACAATACAACGTTTTAAGAGGAAAGTGAGAATGAAAACAATACATACAAATACAACGCCTATTTTTGGACAATTTGCTGTTAAGTTGCAGTTCTGGGCAGGGTCAACTGGGGGACCCAGGCCCACTGGAGCTGCTGTCTCAGGGCTCCCTCCACGCCGGATCCCCAGGTTCCCCAGAAAAGGGAGGTCGCTAGGGTTCCCTCCTGTCCACTTTTGACCCAGACAGCCCGGTATTTTGAAGGGATGCCCGGGTCAAAACTGACTGCCCGGTTTTCCAAAATAGGAAACCCAGCAGGATTCCTTATGATTGACACGGCGATCACTGCGTTATAGCTCTGCCCTGTCCACACCATGACCCCGTCCCCTGCCCAGTCTCCACTAAAAGGTGGTAATCCTAGAGGTTGCAGCAGGAAGAATGGGTCTGGGTCGATAGAGCCCACCACATACCTCCCAACTGTCCCTTTTTTGGAGGGACAGTCCCTCTTTTGAGAGCTCAACCCGCTGTCCCTCATTGGTACTGGAAAGTCCCTCTTTTCTCTGCACTGAACAGCCAGAAAAAAGAAACAAAGATTTTAACATAATTGGCTTTTGGCAGAGAGCCAAGAACAGCTAACAGGAGCAAATAAGATGCTTTGTAACACTTTTGAGATAAGAAAATAAGTAATTGTAACAGTTTAGATTAGCAGAAATATTTTCAAACTTTTATAACCTGTCAAATATAGTAAAATAAACATGGTAATTAGGGGGTGTGGCCATAAAAATGGGCGTGGACACACAAATTTTGCCGTGCTGTGGACAAAATACATTTTTGTCCCTCTTTTTACTTCCAAAATGTTGGGAGGTATGCCACCAGGTTTGTCCAGCTGGCCCAATCTGTCACTGGTTCTGGGAGCAGCATTTTAATGAGAGATTAGCAATGCAATTTTTCCATTCTGTCAGAACAAGTAAAAATATGAAGTAAGATAGGTGTATTATTCTTACTCGCTCCACTTTTGTGACACAGCTGAAAAGCTGTCCCAAACCCCTCACTGCCACCTCCCGGTGACCTGAACAGGGCCGGACTGGGAGGAAAAAGCAGCACTGGCAAAAGTATCGAAGCAGCATGATATATATTTCCAACCCCAAAATTAACTACTAGAACTACTGTTTATTAATAGATATTTTAAGAGTCCATTATCCCAGCAATATTATACACCCTATGTGCTGGAACTGGTCCTTGCAACAAATCCCTCACCTTAATTTCTACCAGAACTATTCTATCAGATGGATTAGTGACCCTATACTTACAGTATATTCTAAAATTTCCTTTGTTTTGCCCCCAGCTAGACCATGCATCTGATAAGAGAACTTTAATTACCGTGTGTCACAGGTCCCAAGTGTGACATACTTGAAAAAGACTAGGGTGTCTCATGCAATTAATGCTACATATCACAGTGTAACATATACAGGCTGAAGTGATTGAGCCAACATACCTAACATATGCATAAGCGATTGGGGATATAGCAACTGTAATATTACTAACTGAACTTGCTCACAATTCCTGGTTCCTCCCATATGTACTGAAATGAGCACTAACACATACAGGCATTGGCTTAGCTGTGACTGGCTATTATGGACACTCATTTACATTTATAAAGTGATTGGCTCATTTACATATTAAAGACATACCTCATTTGCATTTTTCAGGTGAGCAGCCCATTTATATTTCAAAGCAAGTGGCCCATCAGGCATTTGCCCGAACCACAGATTGCCAGTCCGGGCCTGGTTGAGAATCACCAGCAGTGCCCGTTACAGATGTTTCATATTCAAGACAATGGCAGGAGGGAATTAATTTCAGTCACTTCTTATTCCCTTGAAAATCCTGCTCAGTGCACTTTGCCTATTGGAAGGCTAAAGCCAAGCACCATCTTCTCATTCTGTCTAATCCTGATACCACTGCCAGAAAAACTCATGGTACAATCCTGGCAAAGTTGCACAATGTCAAATCCTTCAGTGTGCTGCTGTTAATGCTCTCTCTTGACAAGCTACACTGCGTAGCAAAATGGCAGAGGAAGTGGGGCCCCTCTCTGATCCTGAAAATCATTTTTGTCTCTGCCCAGGCACATATTGAGCGAATCTGAGATAGGCTGCTCGCTGGAAGTAATTAGACCGAGGTCTTAATGGAAGTTACATTTGTGCTTAAAATCAAGTTTATCTATATCACATTTGCGATGGTGGATACGTTTTGGCACTACCTAACATGATCTTATTCAATATCAGTGGCGTAACTAAATATTATGGGCCCCATAGTAAATAGTTTTAACCCCTCCCCCAAATATCCAGAGGCTTTTACCAATATATATAACTGAAATTGCTGATTAACTAGTGTCTCATGGGCCCCCTATCCTGCCTGACCTCCCCCCCCCCCCCCCCAGCCACTGGGTCTGCTTCTTCTGTAGTCACGCCCCTGGGTCTGCTTCTTCTGTAGTCACACCCCTGGCTCCCAAGCCCCACCCTTGATCCCACCCACTCCACATCCCAGTTAAAGACCACACAGACATCAGTACTAAAAAAGTAACCCCCCCACACACAAGTTATAAAAAGCTATTGATGGTCAGGGCCCCCCATACAAGTGAAAAAACAATTGGGGCCCCAAAAAATATATAATTGGTGACAGGGCACCCCTTACAACTTTAAAAAAATTGGAGCCCCATAAAAAAAAATTTTTTGGTGGCAGGTGCCTATAGAGTATTCAAATAAAACATTGGTGGCCAGGGGATTAAAAAAAAAAAACACATTGGTGTCAGTAGAATTGAACTCGTAGCTTCAGGACTTCAATGTCAGCTCCTTTTGTGACATCGGTTCTTTCCGTCACTTCAGGACTTTGCGTATGTTTAGTACTTCCACATTCAGCGTTGAAGACATCGTAAGGAGCCACATGGGGCTTGGCACTCGTAAGGGGGGCCCGGCTCTTGGAAAAATGCAGCTCTGTTGGGCCCCCCTTCAGCCCAGGCCACTTGTCCCCCCCTGATGGTGGCCCTGACTCCCAGAAACCACAGATGACATGTTCTTAGACTGTATAGTACACACTGCAGTGACAGGAGCTCTGCGTATTGTACCTGATCTAAGGGCACAACGCTTGACACTTGACACTGAAAACTATATACAGCTACATGTTCTAGAAGATACCTCATGTCCTGTCATTTATGCTGTTCAACTGAGATACTGCTATCACCATATGACAACAGGTCTGGTTAATGAGTAAGAAATACATTTGTTTGTTCACTAGGTACATCTGTGCTCCTAAATTTGTGAAATCGAGTGAAACTTGTGATCTTTCGCCAACTGTCTGGCTGGTACCTACCAGAGTGAGAGCAAAGGCTTGTGGTTGCTGGGAGTTGTTCCTGAACATTAGATCACAGACAGGCACACAGTAAGTAGCCCACATAGAGAACCGTTTTTATTAATAGTGCCAAGTCTCTCGTTGCAGTTCTATAGGAAATGCTATTGTTTCCTGGAGCCATCAGTCTACATATAAGTGTAAAAAAAGACTGGAGTTTAACAGAGCACAAGTCACATGACTGAGGGCACCTGGGAAATTAAGAATATGCCTAGCCCATTATCAAATTTCAAAACTGAATACAAAAAAAAATCTTTTGCTCTTTTAAAAAATGGTTTTCAACTCAGGATTCTGCTGGAGCAGCACTATTAACTGATGCATTTGGGGGGGGGGGGGACGTTTTCCTGTGACAGCACATTTGCAATTTTATCATAAAGTTCTAGAAGGACTTTGATAACTCAGAGCTGCTTCAGGGTTCCCTCAGCCCTGTGTGTCAATGGGTACAGCACACATTTGTGGACCCAGAAGATAAAGAGACAGAAAGGCTGAAGTAATTTATGTACAGATAAAATGTGTGTATTGTGTTGAATAATGTCCTCAGTGTAAATTGTCCTCAGTGACTGTAATTTTAAAATTTATAAAAAAAAAAGGAAAAATATATTTAAAAAAGATAAAATCCCAAAGAAAGCAGAGAGTTTCTATACTGTTCTAGACCAATTGTAACATGAGTGTAAAAGTGATAACTCATCTAAGCTCCTGTACTAGATGAGAGAATAAAATTCTGTGTATGCAGATTCCCCCCCAGATCTCTGCCTGACTTGAACTGATTCTGTTCTCAAGGTAATTGGTAATTATCACCTTGACCACGAGGAAGAACCATCTCATTGGTTACATGGGCAGTTCTTTGTTTTTCTGTACTGTGAAAGACATCTCAAATGCTCTCACAATGGTAACGACCTTTAATGCCAGTAAGGGCTTATGTCATATGTTCCCAAGTTTAGTAAAACTTGCTTTCTTTATTTGGGGTTTTGTCTCATTGTGAGTTCAGAATCCACTGAGCTTGTGTCAAATAAACTTTATATTTTCACCTTAAAGGAGACATATGGGATACATGAAAAAACTCTAATTTTGTAGGCAATAATCTGTAATATATAGTGTTGCTTTTACATGGTGCTAAAAATGTTCATTTGATGTTACTGGTCCTTTAAAGGTATACACAGTAAAGTAACGTATGCAACATCTAAAACAAACACATTATTACATATTAAAGGAGTCATATAGACTAAATGAAAAACCCCTAATTTTCTAGGCAGTTATAATAATATATGGTCTTGTTTTTACACGGTGCTAAAAATTTATATTATCTTTAAAAATAGCCCCTTTATTAGAGCTCCCTATAGATGTTCTCTGGTCCCTGTCTGTGTTTCAAATGAGGGGTGGGTGTGTCCTAACGGTCCCTGCCAGAAGCACAGTAGGAGGGGGACAGCCAATCACAGCCCTGCAGTCACACAAGCACAGACAGGCTTCAGTTCCCTATCAGGTCCTGCTAGCTGCTGATTGGTTCCTGTCCTACAGTGCAGTGAGCTGAGAGCCTGGGAATTCAGGGAGCAGGAAGTGGAAGAGAAGGGAGGGATTATAAGGGGTTTTGCAGAAATATTCAATAAATCAGCCTGAAACACTAATTTGTTAAGCACAATTCTTCTATATCTAAATGAATATAATGCACTGGTACATTCTTATTTTTTACACAATATGTCCCCTTTAAGCGGGCTCCAGGTTCCTGAAGTTCCACAACCAGACTGAAGCTTGGAAGGGAGGACAGGGGCAGGTGTTTTTTTTGCGTTAGTAAAAATTGTAGAAAGACAAACTCAGGCAACATATTTATAACTATGTAAGACTATAGTAAAATGAGTGGGTTCATTATTTCTAACTTCAAGGACTCAAACAAATGCTGGGAAAGCCTTCAGTAATGAACTTGAAATAGCGAGTTCAAAACAATCATTCTTTGTGTTTGATCCACTCTAGCCATCAAAAGTTTGCTGAGAAGATCAAATTACGGAAAGATCTGTTATCCGGACAACCCTAGGTCGTGAGCATTCTGGATAACAGGTCCCATACCTGTATTACATTTGCTACTAACAAGCCCAATGAATCAGACTGACGAATCTGTTCGGAAAGGAACTACACAAAATAGATTTAATGATTTAAAGAGATTCTACCTATTTTACTGAAACTTCCTTTAATAACAGCACCCCCCTTGTCACTGGCATTATTCTTGGACTAAAATATTTATTTTACGCATATTATATTCTACTCATACTGTAAGTTACAGTAAAAGCATACTGACTGACCAGTCATTCCCAGCTGGTATTATTTCCATTACAGTATCCACTGTGCAAGCATTAGGGAAATACTTCAGTACATTATATAAATCATATATATATAATCCAAAGTATTATCTGCTGCTGGGAGGCAGAGATATATTCCAGTGTCTGTGTTGTTTTACAGCACAGAGACCAGCAGAATGTTTTAGTGAGCAGGGCAGGGCATAAAGTGAAGAAATCATGGGAAATGTTACTGTTTTTGCCCTTCGCACCCTGCCAATAATACGTCAGTGCATTTATAGTGCATTCAACTTTGGTGCATCACCTGCACTGACCAAAATCCCTCCAGAACCTTTAGCTGCCAAGTATTGGTATATAGATTCTCATGTAGATAACTGCTATTGTGGGCACACTTGCTACTCTCCTCTACAAATATTAAAAGACATACGAAGATGTAATCAACGAGAAAGAAATATTCACCCGATTTGTGAATCATTGCACACATTACAGTTTTCCTCCTGCGTGACTCTGTAAGTGTATTTTAAGATTACTGTTACGTGTAAAGCATTTCCCACACTCAGAACAAGCATATGGTTTCTCTCCCGTGTGGCTTCTCTGGTGATTGTTGAGGTGAGACTGATTTATAAAACATTTGTCACACTGAGAACAAGAAAAAGGTTTCTCCCCCGTGTGAGTTCGTCGATGGACTCGGAGATCGGATGAAGTGGCGAAACATTTCCCACACTCGGAACAAGGAAACGGTTTCTCCCCCGTGTGGGTTCTGTAGTGTCTCTTAAGATCCCAGCGTTTTATAAAGCTTTTATCACACTGAGAGCAGGAAAACGGCTTCTCCCCTGTGTGGGTTCTCTGATGGACAGTCAATTCTGATGGCTTTTTGAAACATTTCCCACAGTCAGAACACGGAAACAGCTTTTTACTTGCATGGCATTTATGAAGATATCTGCAGCAAGGAAAGTGTTCCAATCCTCCATGGCTTAGTTCATGTCTATCAATATCTCTGCTTTGAAGAAAATGTTTATGGCGCTGATCAGAGCTGATTTTCCTATGTACAGTATGTTTTGTTACCCGAGATTCAAAAGAGGTTGTATAGGCATTATCATCATATTTATTATTACCCTCCATCATAAAGAGGCTGCATCCCATGATAGGAGCGGGTGTATCTGTTCCCTGTATCGGTTCTGTAAGTGGATTCATGCTGCAATCTGATTGGTTACTCTCTTCACATGAAGTTGGTTCATCTTTAATAGCTACTGATATATAATTATCTGCCCCACTGTTATTCAGGCTGCATCCCATGATAGGAGTAGGTGTATCTGTTCCCTGTATCTGTTCTGTAAGTGGATTAATGCTGCAATCTGATTGGGTTCCCCCTACCCAGGAGGCTGGTTCCTCTTTCATTCCATTGGCTGTTAGAGGCTGTTCCACTGGAGAAATGGCAGGGATTGTGAGACTTCCATTGGCACAAAAATCTGCTACTTCAGCTCCATTCTTGCTTGGCTCGTTATTATAACATAATGTTCCTCCCAGATCAGCTGTAATATCTCTCTTATCTTCATACTCACAGTCTGGCAAAGAGAAGGAGAAAGACTGTTATTTATGATCACAGATACAGCTGCTTAAAAATATATTTATAAAAGCTGATATTCACTGACAGTATAAATAGCCAAAACCAGGCTTCTCTCTTGATTGGCTAAACCACTACACAATAAAGCAGCACAGTATGACAGCAATTATATTAGGGGGGTTATTAATCAATGGTCAAACTTTACAGTTTTGTGATCTTTTTTTAGACTCTGAATGAACTCACAACTCGAATGGTTACTAATTTAAAGGAAAACTATACCCCCAAAATTAATACTTGAGCAACGGGTAGTTTATATCATATTAAGTGGCCTATTAAAGAATCTTACCAAACTGGAATATATATTTAAGTAATTATTGCCCTTCTACATCTCTTGCCTTGAACCCCCATTGGGTGATGGTCTGTGTGCTGCCTCAGAGATCACCTGACCAGAAATATTTCAACTCTAACTGTAACAGGAAGAAGTGTGGAAGCAAAAGACACAACTCTGTCTGTTAATTGGCTCATGTGACCTAACTTTATAGTTTGTTTGGTATGTTTGTGTGCACCTTTAAATCATACGATCCCAGGAGGCAATTTTTTTTTTTTTTTTTTAAATAGCAATTTTCTATTTATGATAGAAATAGCACATGCTACTAAAAATGTAAAATGTATGCAATATATTTTGAGAGAGACCTACATTGTTTGGGGGGTATAGTTTTACTTTAAGAAAAAACTTGCATGTAACCCAGAAAATTCGAGTTTTGACTGAAATATTCCAAAACTCTAAATTTTCTTAGAGAAAACAACTTGACCTTTGATAAATATGAATGGAGAACATTTTTACTGCTCTCTATTCATTTCTATGGGATTTGTCAATGGGTGAAAGTTAGAGATCATTCATTTGAAAACTATGCCTCTATAAACCCTCAGGAATGTATAGAAAGTTGTAGAATTTTACACATTGATAAATCTGCACCTACATTTTCACAGAACACACAGAAGCACACTGTCCCAAAACAACATGCAGCTGAACTACACAAGAGATTTTATATTTTATACTATTATGTTGGACTGACACATCTTACAAGCCAGATGTAGTCACAAAATAAATGGGACTGCTATGTGAACCTTGAAGGAAAAGTTCAGTGTAAAAATAAAAACTGGGTAAATAGACAGGCTGTGCAAAATTAAAAAAAAAAAATATCTAATATAGTTATTTAGGCAAAAATGTAATGTATAAAGGCTGTAGTGAGTGGATGTGGAACAGAACAGAACACTACTTCCTGCTTTTCAGCTCTCTAACTCTGAGTTAGTCACAATAAGGGGGGCCACATGGGACATAACTGTTCAGTGAGTTTGTAATTGATCCTCAGCATTCAGCTCACATTCAAAAGCAACAGTTATGTCCCATGTGCCCCCCCCCCCCCCCCCCCCCCCCCCAAGTCTCTGATTGGTTACTGCCTGGTAACCAATCAGTGGAAAGCAAGAGAGCTGAAAAGCAGGAAATAGTGTTCTGTTCTGCATACACTCACTCCAGCCTTTATACATAATATTTTTGGTTTTACTAACTAGATTAGAAACATTTTTATTTTGGACAGCTATTTATTGATTTTTTATTTTTACACTGAACAATTCCTTTCAGTGTAAACTATATGGAAGATTTGCCATTTGACACAACACACCTATAAGAAGGGAACACAGATGAAATCGGACCCACAAAATCTCCTGTGCAGTTTAACCTTTAGAAAGGTGTGTGATATCTGGATACTTTTGTCACAGGTGATTATCTGGGTAAAAATAGAAGCATTAACTTGCACTTTTCATATGCCACTAAAAACAAAATATCCTGCATAGATTCTATGTTCTTTGTATGATAGAAAGCAACTATTACTCACCTGGTGGGTGGAGCTGCTGAGGCTCCTCCTTTATCCCTTCCTCGTAAAGGTCCTTGTTTCCTTTTATATAGTCCCACTCGTCCAAGGAAAAATAGATGGAGACGTCATCAGTCCTTATGGCAACAATATGTTCCTCAGTGGCTGCTCTCAGGCTGTAGGGTGTCCTTGCTTCCCACTGGCACATCCCTCCTACCGCTGGCTGTTACTACTGCTGCAGCTGGGGGGTGAGTCCCGCTCCCTTACTCACCTCTTTCCTCACGCTGCTCTGCTTCCTGTACCGGGAGCAATCCCACACTCATTGGCTTAGAGAGGAGGGGGCGGGACAAGTTATACTGTTGGCTGAGAGGAATGTAGGCGGCACACTCATTGGCTTAGAGAGGAGGGGGCGGGACAAGTTATTCTGTTGGCTGCGAGGAATGTAGGCGGCACAAACAGCCACTGAGAGGAATGATTGGAGACAAGGCGGGACTAAGATAGTAAGGGACCGAGGTAAAATGTTGCGCTATATAATTAGAGTAAAGTATGAATAAAACCCTTGTATTACGCTCATTCTAGAAGGATGCAGAACATAAGTGTTTTGCAGTTTTGTTCTCTGTGTAATTATCTGCAGGACATAGAGTCAGGGGCAGGTTTCTAGATAACGTGTAGTGTTGCCCATAGCAACCAGAAGAAAAGGAAATCAAAGCTGTGATTGGTTGGTGTCATGAGATTGATTCATTTGTGTGCTGCTCATAATGAGTCTCCTAGCAGTGCTGCTCCCAATACTCCTCTTATGCTGGAACAGGGACTCTAACACAGTCATACAGGGGACTGGGGTATTTACGTTACCCTAGGGTTGCCACCTGGCCGGTATTTTACCAGCTTGGCCGATATTTTTTATGGCTGAGCCCAATGTTTTTAATAGGAAAAAAGGTTAATATATTGGAAGGCCGGTATTTTTTTCAGGAAAAGGTTGCCACCTGGCCTGTAAAAATGATGGTTGATCCTAATGTTGTTAAAAGAAACATATTGTGTAAAAAATAAGAATGTACCAGTGCATTATACTCATTTAGATATAGAAGAATTGTGCTTAAAAAAGTAGGTTTCAGGTTGATTTATTGAATATTTCTGCAAAACCCCTTATAATCCCTCCCTTCTCTTCCACTTCCTGCTCCCTGAATTCCCAGGCTCTCAGCTCACTGCACTGTAGGACAGGAACCAATCAGCAGCTAGCAGGACCTGATAGGGAACTGAAGCCTGTCTGTGCTTGTGTGACTGCAGGGCTGTGATTGGCTGTCCCCCTACTACTGTGCTTCTGGCAGGGACCGTTAGGACACACTCACTCCTCATTTGAAACACAGACAGGGACCAGAGAACATCTATAGGGAGCTCTAATAAAGGGGCTATTTTTAAAGATAATATTAATTTTTAGCACCATGTAAAAGCAACACCATGTATTACTTATAATTGCCTACAAAATTAGGGTTTTTTCATTTATCCTATATGTCTCCTTTAATAGGGAAAAAAAGGTAAATATATAGGAAAGCCGGTATTTTTTTCCAGAAAAGGTGGCAACCCTAGTGGGGGGCTAGAAAAAAATACCAGCATCAAGCAACCAGCCAGGTGGCAACCCTAGTGGGGGCCGGGGTGAGTCCAGCACGCTTCCAGTGCCCTTTTCAACTTTGCCCCCGAGGGTCGTTCCTCTTCTGTCTACACCTAGTTATGGCGAATCTACCCCATTTCGCTTTGCCGAAAAATTTGTGAATTTCCAGCGAAATTCGCGAATTGGCGAAATAATTCGCAAAACGAGTCGTGCGTCCG
This sequence comes from Xenopus borealis, assembly GCA_024363595.1. Taxonomy (NCBI): domain Eukaryota; kingdom Metazoa; phylum Chordata; class Amphibia; order Anura; family Pipidae; genus Xenopus; species Xenopus borealis. The sequence goes on along the minus strand of CM044447.1, from coordinate 132,341,748 downwards.
TTTTTGTTGCATCGTTTTCGTTGCGTTTTCGTTGCGTCAAAAACTATGCGCCCCGGCAAATAAATTCGCCCATCACTACCTACACCATATTCCAGCCCCCTGTGTGCAACTGCGGTTCTGAGAGCAGCATCTATGAGTTTACATTTTCCATTCAAATCACTTATAATGCTTTGTAGGGCCGCAATTATAAACCATGTGGCCCCGTACAGGCCTGGACTGAGAATCAAAATAGGCCCTGGCAGTTCCGCTACACAAGGGCCCAATCAGACCACACAGAGGCCCAAACAGCCTCTACCAGCCCACTAAATACTGATGTTCTATCATGGCACCTTATAGCAGCCCCTCAGGCATTTGTCAGAACCCACAGATTGCCAGTCTGGGCCTGGCCCCCATACAATAAAATTTTCACCAGAAGAAAAGGAAATTCTCCCTATTTACTAGACAGAAGCCTGTGTATCTAATTCATATTTACATATTCACTGCTATTGGCCAGGAGGCTCTGTGACCACTTCCTGTCACTACCCTGTATAGTGAATGTTAATGGGTGAATCCTGGAGCTGGGTGTATCGGAAGCCTGGGTACAGCAAGGCCCAGAAAAGCCATGTGCTGTAGAGAGATAAGTCGGGGAGCAGAGACCTCGTGAATGAGGCTAGTGAGTGTCAGAAATATAATGTCATAGACTTTCTAGAAGAGTAAGACAGTGAGGGAAGAGAGAAAGAGCAGTTTGTGCTCCATCAAGGAGGTGTAGCAGGGAGTAGCTTCCCAGGCCATAAGATGTGACTACAGTGAAGGGATCACAGTGGATAGGGTTTCAGGCTTTAGCTTCTCCTCCCTGACCACTCCGCTGGGTGGGATCCAGACGACGTGTGAGGTATTATTGTCTGGAGGTGTTGTACTGCCTTGACTACAGCCACAGAAAAATGCAACTGCCTCTACCTCTGGAGCTCTGTGTGAGTTAGGCGCTAGGGCCAAGTTAAAAAATTGGGACCCCAGAAAATATATTTCTTAAAAACTTCAATTTCTGCAGTTTTCAGAACTTTTAGTCTTTATGCCGACTCAGAACTTCAATTTCGGCTGTTTTCGGGACTTCGGGTCATTTACAGTGGTGTGAAAAACTATTTGCCCCCTTCCTGATTTCTTATTCTATTGCATGTTTGT
>CM044447.1:132291832-132305780 GCA_024363595.1 Xenopus borealis | reverse complement strand
TACAGAAGATAGGCAGGATCATACATCAACATTGTACAGGCATTTACTCACAGCACCTTTGCTCAGTATTAATCCCTACAGGGAAGAGTACATACACAGCAGCAATGGAGGTACACTCAGCTTTCAGCCTTTTCCGTAAGTGGAACCTGAGGGGAATCACTACATCCCTTCTTCTGGGCAATTAGTTCCCGGGATCTTAATCCCTCTGACTATCCACATCAGAGCTGCTCAGCTAAATATCCTGTCTGCCACTCCTAGAGTGATCTATAATGGTGAGTAGCCTATACTTACTAGACCTGACCTGTCTAGGTTCCACTCAAGCTCTGCCTGCCTGCTCAGGCTAGAGCCAGCACACGATGGACCCTGACCACATGACTCCCAAGGGTTTTATATTTTAGCACAGTGACATCTACTGGTCATTGTGTGAACACCAGGGGGCATAGCTGAAAGCAGGATAAGGAAACAGCCCCCCCTCCTAACTGTATTTTAGGACCCAGTTAGGCGTCTATAACACTAGGGGGCAGCATGCTAAATAATACTGGGGAACTAATTTACCAGTCCTCTACAGTTGTTTGGAAAAATCTCAAGATAATATTGAGCACATAGAAGATGGGAAATTGGCAGACCCTGACTTGGATTTCACAGGCGGTTACACAGGGTACTACGGAGGCGGCTGTGCAACAGGCTCCGGTGACCTCGATGAATTAACAGATAGAGGTGGATTATCAGGAGTCAGAGGATTCTTCCAAGGACGAAACGGATTCTGTTTTTGATATGAAGTTGATTCTGGCATTAATTACAGCTGTTAAACAAACTTTAGTTATCCAGGATGAGGAACAGCCTTCCACCTTTTTATTTACTCATAGAAAGAAAAAGCAGTTGTTTCCGATGCCAGTTGAACCCAGATTGGAGAAGATGTACCCTTTTCCGGCAGAGTGTGCGGATATTTGGGACACGCCACCAACTGTGGATGCGCCAGTGGTGCATTTGTCGAAAAAGACGGCACTTCCTATAGATGATCTTTCTGCTCTCAGACATTCCATGGAGAAGAGGATGGAGACAGAATTGAAAAAAGCCTATCTAGTTGCTGGAGCCATGTGCAGGCCTGCAGTGGCATTGATCTCAGTTATTAAGGCCATGTCCTTGTGGTCAGACAAAGTTGTCCAAGGTCTTGATGGAGAGACAGCGAATGAACAGTCCATGCAACTTCTGAGTGACATCAGGATGGCGTGTAACTTTTGTTTGGAGGCTTCAGTTGATCTGGCAAAGTTAGCTGCAAGAAGTATGGCTTTTTCTATATCTGCTCGGCGTGACTTGTGGTTGAAGGCCTGGTTTGCAGACACTGCATCAAAGATTGTTCTCTGTAAACTTACTTTTGAGGGGAAGATGCTATTTGGGAAGGCACTGGATGAAATTATAGCTAAATCTTCTGGAGGAAAAAGCACCTTTCTACCAAGTTTCTTCAGAGGCAATAAGGCCAGGGAGACAACATTTCCTAAAGGCCAACCAAAGTAGCAATGAGGAAACGCCTGTCCAGATTCCAGTAGGAGCAAGGTTGTTACAGTTTGCGGTAGTCTGGGCAAAAGAAACGACGGATGTATGGGTGACTTCGGTGGTCACAGAGGGGTACAGGATAGAATTTTCTTGTACTCCAAATCGGGATTTCTTTATAGAGACGTTGGCACCAAGGGAGGAGCAAAAGAGGATGATTTTGCTCAATTATATCAACTAATTGATTTTGAAAAAGGCAGTGGTGCAAGTACCAGAAAGGGGTTTTACTCACCCCTCTTCCTGGTCTGCAAGGTTTCAGGCGAGATGAGGCCTATTTTGGATCTCAGAAAACTGAATTTGTTTATACGGACTCGACATTTCAAGATGGAGTCGCTACAGACGGTGAGAACAGCAGTAAATCCAGGGGACTGGCTAATCTCTATAGACCTAAGGGAAGCTTATTTACATGTTCCAGTGTCCATGATTCATCAGCGTTTCCTAAGGTTTTGTTTCCAGGGTCAACACCTACAGTTCAGATGTCTCCCGTTCGGGTTATCCACCTCGCCCAGGACATTTACGAAGGTTTTGATAATGGTGATTGCAGGTTTGAGAAGAAAAGGAATAGAGATCTATCACTATCTCGACGATCTCCTTCTGGTGGCAAGGAATCTGGAGTCATTGGTCAGTCATCACGAGTTTGTTATGAAGGAGCTTCAGAGATTCGGCTGGATTCTCAATCTAGAGAAAAGTCAGTTGGAGCCGACTCAGACGCTGGTCTATTTGGGAGCCTTGATAGACACTTGTTTGGGCCTGATATCCCTTCCAAGGGAGAAAATCTTCAAGATCACCAGGATGGTGACATGGACAGCGCAACAACAATGGTTACCAGCCAGACATTTTATGAAGTTCCTAAGTACTCTGACGTCTACGATTGCCATGGTCAAGTGGGCGAAATGGAATATGAGAATCATTCAAGGTCTTTTCCTTTCTCAGTGGGACAGGAGGAAGGAGAATTGGGAACAACCCATTTACCTGTCCACAGAAGGGAAAGAGCAGATGTTATGGTGGATGGAACCATCGAATCTCAGAAGAGGGATCTCTCTCCGAGAGGAGCGGCAGCTGGATATCTTTACAGACGCTTCAGGTCTAGGCTGGGGAGCCCATCTTCGGTAATTCTTCGCCCAGGGTACCTGGGGTCAAGACTTGTCTCACGTTCAGTCGAACCTGCTAGAACTCAGGGCTGTAGCTCAAGCTCTTTGAGTTTTCAAACCTTTAATCTGGGGAGAACAGATTTGTATACGGTTAGACAACATGGTGGCGGTCTCCTATATAAAGAATCAAGGTGGAACAGGAAGTCGGGCGATGATGAAGGAGGTGGAACCAATAATGCTCTTTGCCCAGAAATTTTTGATGGGAATGACAGCGGTGCACATTCCAGCGGTCCTGAATCAGCAGGCCGACTTTCTCAGTTGTCACACGTTGGACCAAGGAGAATGGAGTTTGGTGAGAAAGTCGGCCTTTCTGGCCTGTACAGGAGATTTCGTTGTGGAATTTGACTTTGAAGACTGTGTTTTTAGTAGCCATTGCTTCGGGTCGTAGAATATCGGAGATTCAGGCCTTGTCAGCACATTCTCCACATACGACTTTCACTAAACAGGGTGTCACACTCAGGCCAGTTCTGGAGTTTCTGCCAAAAGTTGTCTCAAGTTTTTACATTAATGAGCCTATTCATCTACCGGCAGAGGTGACAGGAGTTTCTGAGGCTCTGGATGTAAAGAGATGTTTGGAGAAATATCTTGAAGTGACGTAGCCGATTCGCAAGTCAGATAGGCTCTTCGTTATTCCAGCAGGAGAAAGAAGGGGTGAGACGGCTTCCACAGTGACACTGAGGAGATGGATTGTGACAATCACAAAAAGGGCTTATTTGCTGAAAGGTGAAGATACACCTGAAAGTGTGCGGCCTCATTCGACGAGAAGTGTGGCGGTTTCTTGGGCGGCAGAAGCATGCATTTCAGCTGATGACATCTGTAGAGCAGCCACCTGGGCCAGTCCTAATACTTTTATTAAACATTACCGAGTGGATGTTAGAGCCAAAGAAAAGGCTTCATTAGGTTGAAGAGTCATTTTGTGTGCGACCAGAACTTAATAAATCCTTAGAGCATTCATTCCCTCCTTTATTGATTGCTTTGGTATTGCTATGATACAGTTGACCATTTCACCCACACATTTCCCATTGGCTCTTTTTCTTTTAAATACTTTGAATGTTGTACACAGTGTTCAGCCTAGGATTAAGTGTTCTCAGTAGAAACAAAGAGAAGATACAGAGGTGTACCTACCATTGGGTTATGTTTATATTGTGGAATTAAGGGTCATTTTTGCAACAACTGTCCAAAGAGGCAGGACCAGGGAGTCTTGTTTGGATCATGCAGTTTTTACTCCATACCAACAACATACCTCTTAATATTATTATTACCATTCTCCTGAATTGGTAGGGGGTGATATTGCACTTGATGCCTTTTTGGATTCTGTGGCAACTTCATCTTGTAACTCTGGTTAAACTCTAGATGTGAATTCTTTTTGGTTGTGGTTACCTCCTAATCCAAGATTCTTGCTATGATGATTGATGTTACTAATTGAACAAATATATTTTGATATCATTAATTGCCCTGTCTATAGCACTTAACCTCTTTGTCCTATGATTCTGTATTTATTTATTATGTGATTTGTCTCCCCCAAGTATACTTTTATATATTTATTGTATTTTTATGCACTGTACAGCGCTGTGGCTCCTTAACAGTGCTTTACAAATAAAGTTATACATATATACATACATTGTAGGCCTCCCATGGTTACAAGTGCATAATCCTCTTATTGACCACATTACTAGTAAAATAGGGGTGTACTGTAGGGATTGTGTCTAGCTTCTCTTAATTCTTTAGCTATCATCTCATTAGTTGGTCCACCCTATCTGGCCTTCTCCAATGTCTTCTCTAAAAAGGCAGCTAAGACCCTTCCTTAACAACAATTAAGACTGTGCTATTGATTTAATTCCTGGGTTTTCCCCCTTAAGGGTAGAACATGCCCTCTCTGTCATGCTGAGGCTGAAGCCACAGAAGAAAACATTAAGGACAATCTAGGAAGAGGGTACATAAGGACTTCAACCTCTCCCACTGGCACAAGTTTCTTCTTTGTAAATAAAAAAGATGGTGGTTTTAGACCATGTATTAATTATAGAGGTCTAAATAATATCACCATAAAAAATCATTACACTCTTCCTTTGCTCTCAGAACTCATCGATAAAATTAAGGGTGCTACAATTTACACTATATTTTATCTAAGGGGGGCATATCGTTTTCTTTGGATCAGGGAGGGGGACAAATGTTAGACAGTATTTAATACTTGTGATGGGCACTATGAATACTTAGTGATGCCTTTCTACCTATGTAAAGACCCAGCCAACTTCCAGGAATATGTAAATTACATTTTTTATGATCTACTGGGGTACTTCCTAGTAGTATATTTGGACACTAAATTAATTTATTCTTCCTGTGTGGTTGTTTCAGTGATGCTGGGCTGGGGGCTGAGCAATCCTTCTGTAGTCTGAAGTTTTTCATTTGTAATGATTGAATGATCATGCTGTGCCCAGCCCAGTGTCACTGAAACAACGCAGAAGATCCATTAGCAGTGTCAGAGGGTCAGCTTAATGAAGGTTCACGGGTCTGGGGAAGGCTTTAGGGGACTTTTAGAGAAAAATATTCAACGTGCAGCACCTCCTTGATACGGACATGTTCCTATGATTTTTTATAGGAATGTGTCAGTATCGCTTTGTCTTATTCAATTGTCCCTAAGGAAGTGATTGTGGCTACCAGACCTTTATGTCTCTCTGTCTCAAGTTAACTTTGCCTGCATATGTACAATCCAACCAGCTTTTTTGTTATCTTTGTGCAGATGTCTTGTTTGAAACTCATAAATAGTGATGGGCAAATTTATTTGCCTAGCTCGAATTCGCGGCAAATTCCCATGAATCGCTGCCGGAGATAAAATTCTCGAAATGGCTGTGAAATTTCACCAGAGAAAATTTGCCGGCATCAATTTCCAATTTTCACAAATTTTTCGTTTGAAACTCGTGAATTTTTCGTGAACACTGATTGCCAAGAACTGCACACCTGTTACTGAGGATGAATTTATTAAAGAATACGTGAAGAGAACGGTGGAGATAATTTGTCCTGAGATGAAGCGTGAGTTTCCCAATGTTTGCCTGGCTTGTAATACTGTGGTACAGAGAATTGATATTAAGAGACACAGGCAAAAGGAGTGGAATTTTACTTTTTTCATCAGCCTGTGATGAAAGCACAAATGCATCTAACACCAACCAGTTACTGACTTTTTTTCAGAGAAGTGGACAATGAAATTAATGTGAGTGAAGAGCTACTTGACCCCCAGAGCCTTAAGGCCCAAAAAGAGGTACAGATTTATTTGTTTCTGTTTGTTCCGCCGTAGATGAAATGGGATTACGGATGGCGCACCTTTCATGGCTGGCATGTGAACAGGATTATCAACTCTAATCTGTAACAAAGTCATTGAAGGAGGCAAAGCTATAAAACTCCACTGTTCTCTGTGCCGAACATCTGAAATATGATCGTAATGATAGCCATGATAAAGGTTATTAATTATATTCGCTCCAAAGCCCTGTGCCAATGCCAGTTTCAACAGTTTCTACTCAACATCCAGGCTGAATACAGAAATGTTGTGTATTATAATGTAAAATGTGGGTCGAGGGTCTTCACTGCAGCACATCTACTCTCTTAGGGAGGAAGTGAGAAAATTCTTAGCAAAAAAGGGACAACCGATGCCAGAACTATCTGATCCTGTTTGGCTGGCTGATTTTGGATTTTAGTTGACATAACAGGACATCTGAACGCACTGAACACAAGCCTTCAGGGGCAAAATGCAGTGGTAAGTCAACTTCATTCCTTTGGGACCAAGCTGCTACTTTTCCAAACACACCTGTCACAAATGCAGTTGTCACTGCAGGAAATAATGACCAGTTTTCCACAGAACAATATAAGTGCACAAATGAGGAGGTATACAGCAATCATCTCATCTCTGGCTGAGGAGTTTCAACAGCACTTTTGCTATAGAAAAGGACATCAAACTTTCTTTCTCTGTGGATCCTGATGACGCTCAAGACCACCTACAGCTGGAAATCATTGAGCTGCAGTGTGACAGATTTACTAAATTGACATGAAGGATTCGAACATTTGCTAAGAAAATACTGAACTTGTTTGGCTCAACATACTTGTCAGAGAAAACGTTCTAAACTATGAACTTTAACAAGAACCTCATGAGGACAAGACTAAGTGACTCTCACCCTGTTAATTTTTTTCTGAGGTGAATACACATGCAATGAGCGATACACGGATTTGTATGGCCCTCAGTGCTTATTGCTTCTGAATAAGATAACTGTTAGTGTTATTTTCCTGTTCACATGTTTTGAATTTAGAAGTTTACAGTCAGCATTTAATAGTGAAGAATATGTAATGCAAATGAACCTAGATATGTTAAATCTTCACAGACTTGTTCTTCATTTTATATCACTATGTTGTCGTCTTCAAATATGAAAGGCAGAGTGATTTTGGTTTGTTTACATTTATTTGTGTTCTGTATGAAGAAAGGAAAAGTATGCCATTAGCAATAAAAATGTAATAAAATAGTTCATTTGCATTTAATGTTAATGGTTCAAAGAATGTTAGGCTGAATGATTGGCCCCCACACATTTTCACCTCACCAAATCTGGCCCTCGTTGCAAAAAGCTTGGACACCCCTGAGATTTACTGGCTTTGCCAACAACTACAGATTTAAGGATTCTCTTCTCTAGCTCCTATCCTGGCTCTCATCCAAAAAGGAGGGAGACATAACTGTTGGCTACCACAAGCCATTGAAAGAGTATTTTGCTTCCAATCCAGCCATTAGTCATCCTGACCCTCTTAGCCCTTGTTTATTAAAATTGATGCATCCGACATAGAATCTAGAGTCATCTTCTCCTAACGGTGTTTCATAGGAAGTTACATCTGTGTGCTTACTTTTCTAAGACATTCTCCACTTTCAAGCAGAGAGTTAACTCACTATCAATTTAGCTCTTTAAGAGTGGCAACATCTTCTAGAAGGCACACTGCATGCCATCACCATCTTTACGGACGATTAGAATCTAGAATACATACAGTCATACAAGAGACTGAATATTTGGCAGGCTCAGGGGGCACTCTTTACTTGGTTTCATTTTGTTATTAGTTAGATGTACCCCTTCATCCTATCAATGAAAACATGATTTCACAAGTTTTATATTTGTGTGATAAATATTTAAAAAATGTTTATTTCCCCTTCTAATTTATAGTAAACACATATATATTACAGAAAATGTGTTCCCAGCTGGGTATATCTCCATTATGTTATCCAATGTGAAAGAATTAGGAAAAAACACCTGCCAAAGTAATATCCATGGAGACTCATATCTCTTGGGATATGACCTTTCTTGATCAATAAAAGCCAGAATATTATCTGTTGGTGAGGGGGCTGAGATATAGTCTCTCATTTAAGTAGGTTTTCCTCCATTTCCAAAGGTGAGAGAAAAGTACTCATGGCACATCTGTATTACCAATGGCCAGTGTCCATCAGCCAACAGTTTGGACAGTATTGGTCTAATGATTGTCCTATAGTTGTAGTATGATGAACTGCATATTGCACACATCTTCTCTGTAAATACTGAAAAGCATATTAAAATGTACTAAAATGTAATCAGTGTAAAAGAAAAGTTTGACTGAGTGATAAAAAAATTCAGAATAAGAACATGGTTTCGCTTCAGCGTGGGTTCTATAATGATCAGTTTTAAAAAAAAAAATTCTAGCATTAAGAACAAGAAAAAGGTTTCTTCTCCATGTGGGTTTGCTGATGGGCTGTAAGTTGTGAAGAAGAGACAAAACATTTCCCACACACAGAACAAGAAAAAGGTTTTTCTCTAGTGTGAATCATTTGATGACGAGCAAGGCTCGATGAATTTGAAAAACATTTCCCACACTCAAAACAAGAAAAAGGTTTCTCTCCTGTGTGAATCATTTGATGACGAGCAAGGCTCGATGAATTTGAAAAACATTTCCCACACTCAAAACAAGAAAAAGGTTTCTCTCTTGTGTGTATAAGTTGATGACGAGTAAGGTGAGATCGATCTGAAAAACATTTCCCACATGCAGAACAAGAAAAAGGTTTCTCTCCTGTGTGAGTCATTTGATGACGAGCAAAGTGATATCGTTTTGAAAAGCATTTTCCACATTCAGAACAGAAAAAAGGTTTTACCTTCATGTGGGTTCCTTGTTGATGGGCAATAAGCCCTGATGAAGAGAAAAAACATTTCCCACACTCAGAACAACAAAATGGTTTCTCTCCTGTGTGAGTCCTTTGATGACAAGCAAGGCTAGATTGCTTTGAAAAACATTTCCCACATTCAGAACAGGAAAAAGGTTTCTCTCCTGTGTGAGTTCTCTGATGGATAATAAGTGCATTTGATCTAGTAAAGCATTTCCCACACTCAGAGCAAGAAAAAGGTTCCTCCCCTGTGTGAATTCTCTGATGAACAGTAAGGCCTAATGAAGAGGCAAAACCTTTCCCGCACTCAGAACAACAAAATGGCTTCTCTCCTGTGTGAATCATTTGATGACGAGCAAGGTGAGAATGATTTGAGAAACATTTCCCACATTCAGAACAAGAAAATGATTTCTCTCCTGTGTGAGTTCTTTGATGGAAAATAAGTTCTGATGAAGTGACAAAACATTTGTCACACTCAGAACAAGAAAATTGTTTCTCTCTGGTGTGAGTCCTTTGATGACGAGCAAGCCTAGATTGATCTGAAAAACATTTCCCACATTCAGAACAGGAAAAAGGTTTTTCTCCTGTGTGAATCATTTGATGACGAGTAAGGTGAGATTGATTTGAAAAACATTTCCCACACACAGAACAAGAAAAAGGTTTTTCTCCAGTGTGAATCATTTCATGACGAGCAAGGCTAGATGGCTTTGAAAAACATTTCCTACACTCAAAGCAAGAAAAAGGTTTCTCTCCTGTGTGAATCATTTGATGACGAGCAAGGCTAGATGGATTTGAAAAACATTTCCTACACTCAAAACAAGAAAAAGGTTTCTCTCTTGTGTGAATTATTTGATGACGAGTAAGGTGAGATCGATCTGAAAAACATTTCCCACATGCAGAACAAGAAAAAGGTTTCTCTCCTGTGTGAGTCATTTGATGACGAGCGAAGTGATATCGTTTTGAAAAACATTTTCCACATTCAGAACAGAAAAAGGGTTTGACCTTCATGTGGGCTCCTTGTTGATGGGCAGTAAGTCCTGATGAAGAGGCAAACCATTTGCCACACTCAGGACAACAAAATGGCTTCTCGCCTGTGTGAATCATTTGATGACGAGCAAGGTGAGAACGATTTGAAAAACATTTCCCACATGCAGAACAGGAAAAGGTTTTCTCTCCTGAGTGGGTTCTGTGATGGATAATAAGTGCATTTGATCTAGTAAAGCATTTCCCACATTCAGAGCATGAAAAAGGTTTCTCCCCCGTGTGCATTTGCCGTAGATGGACAGAAAGCTCTGGTGATGTGGCAAAACATCTCCCACATTTTAAACAAGAAAAACGTTTCTCCCCTGTGTGAATTCTCCGATGCACAGTAAGGCCTAATGAAGAGGCAAAACCTTTCCCACACTTAGAACAAGAAAAAGGTTTCTCTTTTTTGTGGGTCATTTGATGTTTATCAAAGTCTCTCTTGTGAATAAGATATTTATGGCACTCATTGTAGCTGTATTTTTTATGCAATGTATTTTTTGGTGACTGATATAGATTTCCATCATATGTATTCGTCTTCATTTTAAAGAGGCTGCATCCCATGATAGGGGTAGGTGTATCTGTTAGCTGTATTTGTTCTGTAAGTGGATTAATGCTGCAATCTGATTGGTTTCTCTCTTCCCATGAAGCCGCTTCTTCCTTAATATCATGTGATATATAATCATTTGCCCCACTGTTATTCAGGCCGCACCCCATGATATTAGTAGGTTCACTGGTTTCCTGTATCTGTTCTGGAAGTGGATTAATGCTGCAATCTGATTGGTTTCCTCCTTCCCATGAAGCTGACTGCTCATTAATACCATTTAATATATAATTATCTGACAAGCTGTTATTCAGACTGCATCCCATGATAGGAGTATGTATATATGTTCCCTGTATCTGTTCTGTAAGTGGATTAATGCTGTGATCTGATTGGTTTCCCTCTTCCCATGAAACCACTTCCACCTTAATATCATGTGATATATAATCATATGCCACACTGTTATTCAGGCTGCACCCCATGATAGGAGTAGGTGTATCTGTCCCCTGTATCTGTTCTGTAAGTGGATTAATGCTGCAATCTGATTGGTTTCCTCCTTCCCATGAAGCTGACTGCTCATTAATACCATTTAATATATAATTATCTGAAAAGCTGTTATTCAGGCTGCATCCCATGATAGGAGTAGGTGTATCTGTTCCCTGTGTCTGTTCTGTAAGTGGATTAATGCTGCAATCTGATTGGTTTCTCTTTTCCCATGAAGCCACTTCATCCTTAATATCATGTGATACATTATCATCTGCCCCGCTGTTATTCAGGCTGCATTCCATGATAGGAGTAGGTGCACCTGTCCCCTGTATCTGTTCTGTAAGTGGATTAATGCTGCAATCTGATTGGTTTCCCTCTTCCCATGAAGTCAAGGGTTCATTAATACCATGTATTATAAAAATAGCTGACAAGCTGTTATTCAGGCTGCATCCCATGACAGTAGTAGGTGTATCTGTTTCAGGTATCTGTTCTGTAAGTGGATTAATGCTGCAATCTGATTGGTTTCCTCCTTCCCATGATGCTGACTGCTCATTAATATCATTTAATATATAATTATCTGACAAGCTGTTATTCAGACTGCATCCCATTATAGGGGTAGGTGTATCAGTTTCAGGTATCTGTTCAGAAAGTGGATTAATGCTGCAGTCTGGATGTTTTCCCCCTTCACAAGAAGTTGCTTCCCCCTTAATCTCATTGGCTGGTGGGGGCTGTTCCACTGGAGATAATTTAGGGTTTATGAGATTTCCGTCATTATAAGAGCATAAAGTTGCTTCCATACATGCTGTAACATTGCTCTCATCTTTATATTCACAGGCTGCTAAAAAAAAGGATACAGACAATTATTTATGGCTGAACAGAGACACATCGTATGAAAATAAAAAAATACAACTTTTTTCTAACAATAAGAATAACAAAAGATGTAGGTTAGGGCCACACGACACAAATCTCAGCCTGTAGAGAAACACAATAATTAACATAACTTTGATTTGTTGTGGAGAGAGAGAGAAAAATCCAGTTTAGATGCAGGACATATGATACAATGTGAGAATATGTCCACGACTACAATACAGCACTGGGGATTTGGTGCATTCAGTGCATCCCTAAAATGAGCGCAATCTATAGGTTCACTTCCCTGCTTTAGTCTGCTGCAGTTTACCCTTCTTGGACCACCGTTTGCTGAAATTAAAAAGATTTTCTGTACAGTCAAGCCTGGATACAGATCATGTGGCCCTTCTACTTTAAAATATTTAGAAACATCGGCATGTAGGTCAGTCAAATCTTTAGAGTAGAGTAAAATAAAGAAATTCTAATATTTTAGGCAATAATAAATAGATAATACTGGTTTAACTCTGGGCTAAAATTAATATTATCTTCAAAAACTCCCCTTTATTTAAGCTCCCTATAGATGTTATCTGGTCCCTGTCTGTGTTTCAAATGAGGGGTGGGTGTGTCCTAATGGTCCCTGCCAGAAGCGCAGTAGGAGGGGACAGCCAATCACAAACCAATTTCTTCCAAGCAAAGACAAGTTTTAGTTCACCACAATAAAAACCTTTAGGCTGAGCATTGGCTTTGCTGCTCTCTCTGTCTGGGTTTTTTTTATTTTTTTTGCATGTTGAGAGAAGCGGACCCCCTCCAATTCCCAACTCCATTGATCTGCATTGAAAAGTGCAGCTTCTGCTTTAGTGCATGTACATAAAGTGGAGATTTGCAGAATATGTCTGCTTTCACAGTTTTTGGGCCAGCCTCCACTCCATGTACCTGCATCATGCACTAAAGCAGAAGCTGTAAGTTTCAGTGCAGATCAATGGAGTTGGGAATTGGAGGGGATCTGCTTCTCTCAGCATGCAAAAAATAAAAAATGTAGGCTGAGAGCAGCCTGATGGCAAAATTTGTTCTCTCATATCTGAAGTAACCAACTTAATTATAACCTGCCTTCTACTTGGGAATTCAGCCAATTAAAGGGGTTGTTAACCTTCATATATTACAGTTCATGTAGAAATAACAAGCTTTGCCATATAAATGTTTAACCAAAAATGTGCAGTTGATGAGATATTCACCTCAGATGGATCCCTTTGCAGATGGGGTCCCTTCATCATGGGCCCCCAGTGGGAGGGGGGGTCACAGACCCAAAAAACGCTACAGTGACTGACTGTTTTACATCATACACACTCCTGACAGAAGCAGGAAGTGACACATGCAGCAGTTTCTGAAGCTTAGCTCTGATTGGCTGCTTCTCCTGTCAGTCAGCTTCTGATCCCCAGTCAGTGTGGTTAATTTGCATACACACTGCACTGTAGGGCGGGGCCAGTGTGTGAGGAGAGGAGAACTCCTCTGATAGGACTTGGTGTGGCAGCATGTATGTACACACATGTGTGTGATGTGAAGGGGCTGACTTGAAGGAGGTGAACTTTATGTTTTTTGTGTGTTTTGGGAGGCTGGCATGTCATTTTCACAGGAGGGAAGAGGAGGATGTGGCTGCACAGACTTGTGTGGGGTTGAATGAGGGAGGAGGGACAAGTGTGTGATTGGACAAGTGTGTGATTGACAGGGAGGGAGGAGGCTTCATTGAGTGTCTGTGTGTGAGGGAAAGTAAAGTCAGCACTGGGTGGAAGGAGGTCTGTCACTTGTGGGGGGGACAAGTCTGTGTGTGTGTCTTATAATGGGGTTTGTGAGGAGAAAACTTGTGCTTGGGGAGTGCTGGAGAATAGACTTGTGTGGAGGGAGAGCTCAGTCACTTTCAGGCAGGGCTCAGCTGACATTTTTCAGTGTTTGGGGGGTAAGTTGCAAGTGGCTGCCATTTTGTAGAAGGAATAAGTGTTGAGAGGTGTGTGTTCATGTTGCTTCTGGAGTGTGTCTTTCAAATGAAAGTTGTGCACAACAAGCTGTACAAATAAATGAGCAATACAAGCACATCACCTCAGTCTTCTTATTTTGTCTGGATTCTGTACTGAAATGAGCTGCACTGTCCCTTTCCAGACACACACAACTCTGCCTGTGTCACCTACATTATATTTTGCTGAAGTAAGA
>CM044447.1:132246736-132257005 GCA_024363595.1 Xenopus borealis | reverse complement strand
CACCTGAAATGGTCTTTTTAGTTGATGGACAATCATCCTGAAGTTTCAATGCCTGTGCTAGGATTCAACATTCTTTTTGAATGCACCATTCAAGATTAGTCCACATTGCACAGATGATAAGGGCTGCTATGGCTGATACAATGCAAGAAAAGGCACAACATCACCTAATAATACCTAGTTATCATCACATTGCTTATTCACCATCACCAAAGTCAGGTCAAGCACCAAGGCAGACATTTTACTGAGAGTCCTTTAAGAGCTGAAGGACTTTGGATTAGATAAATAACATCATTTCATAGTTCCATAGTTAAATTAAAGCAGAACCTGTCCGCAAGAAGTCTGGAGCAAGTAGGAAGCCTCAGGATAAAGTCCAAGTTTGCAGTAATCAATAGGAAACATCAGTGATCATATTTAAAATCCAGACAATGGTTCAATAGGCAGTCAGCAAGAATCAAACTCAATGGTACAGGCAAGGTCAGAAAGTCCAGGAATACAAATAGAATTAATTTAGCAACACCCAGGAATGCAAGAAGCAATTCTTATAATCGGGCATTGAACCCATGACCAGGTAGTCCTTTTATTTTTAGAATTTGGTCTGTTTCTGGCGTGATGACCTCATGTCTGGCGCAATGACATCAGTGCATGGCACCATCTTGGATGTGGCGGGGAGCTCTTAGCACTCCTGACAGAACCATCAATAACAACAACAGATGTCAGACTAGCCACCTGACAGATTAAGCACTTATCCTCTCTTCACTCATGATGACCTTGGACCATGGGCTGTTCTGGTGGACAGTGTTATTAACCTGTATAAGTGTATGTGCAGTAAACCTTGAGGTCATAGAGTCTACGGATATCTCAAGTTTAATCAATCCCTTTTCCTGTACCAGATTATCACAGTGACCATGTTTCCTTCGCTAGAAGAAGAGCAGTCCACCAGCATCTGAAACTTGTACATCATTCCCTGTACAGGTGTTTGTCCCATGCCCAGAAACCAGCAAGCACAGCCCAATGGCCAGTGAGATTACCCGAACTAATAAACCGCCAATCAGAACCCTGATCAGCACAGGGAATAAAAGTCAACCACTACTGGTTGCGATGTATATGCAACTATTAACTTCCATCATAGAGCCATAAGATGTGCACTGAGGAATTCATAAAACCCATTCTAGCCTAATATCATAAAATTAAGTAACATTTAATATAATTCATACAATCCTTAAAACCACCTCATTTTCTAACACACAAGGCCCGACGTGTCTAATGACCACAACTTATGTTATATAACCTGTTGCCATGTCCCTAAAAGCATAGCAACACACAGAGTACAGAAAGTACAAAAGATAAGTGAAAGAAAAAGGGGGGAAAAAGACTGAGTAGCAACGTTATATGTCCTGTTGATATGGTCCTAGAAGCATAGCAACACACAAAATACAGAAAATACAAAGAATAACTTCAGTATATACCATCTATTGCTAATAAGCTTCTCCTAGTAACAATTTTCTCTCGGAAGCTCCTTTCCTTATACTTAACCTTAACTCTCTGCCAAAAGCCAATTAAGTTAGAAACTTTGTTTCTTTTTCTGGCTTTTCAGTGCCAGAGGGACTTTCCAGTACAAATGAGGGACTGCAGGTTGCGCTGTCAAAAGAGGGACTGTCCCTCCAAAAAAGGTAAAGTTGGGAGGTATGTTATTACCATCTCACCATCATGCTTCTCTAGGGTTGCCACCTAGCCAGTGTTTTACCGGCATAGCTGGTAAAATACCTGCAAGGGCCGGTATTGCACATTTACCGGCAATGTAGTTAGCAACTCTATGCTTCTCCTGTATATGTTTAGCTACAGCGGATTTAAAGTCTTTCCTACAGAGGGATGAAATATGTTCCAATGACTCGCTCTTTGATAAAAAATACTTCTTGATAGTGTTTTCCTGTACTAGATGCTTTGGATACCTTATATACCGTAATATAAAGGCAGGATTTACACCTCGGCCTGCCACACCAATAATTGCCGTTATACCTAAACCAGGCACTATTTGCCCCTGGACTACCCGAATTATACAGACTCCTAGACACCCGGGAGGCTTTGTTCCTGTTTTTCTTAAAAACAAATGACAAGTGCATCTAAAACTCTGGCTAGTATAGGACCCTGGAGTAGAACACTCCAATATTTTCACTTACTTCAACACTTTTCTGAATGGACCAAGCCTCCTTCCCATAGGTTGTGGAATATCTTATATGATGATTTGTGGATTCCTTTGTGGAATGTAATTTGGTCCATTAATTATCACTCCCTGCCAATGAAGTGATTCTGTCAGTTGTTACTGCTTTCTCATAAGCCCTCCTGATCCAGATTCCAGAAACTGATCCCATAAAACACGCACCTCAGTCGTATGAATTGACCCACAGGGAGACCCCCCCAGACGACTAGATGGATGGGCACTCTCGGAATGTATAGAGTATTGCGGGTAATGGGATTCCTGTAAAGATCATTACATATCCTTTGGTCTTTCACCACAAACATCAAGACATGGGATCAGCGTATCATGGGTCTGCCAAACCTTTCACTCTTATCATTACAAATGCTAACAACCCCTTCCAAGCATGTCACCTCCCCATCCCATAAACTTATGCAGTCATCAATAGTAGCGAAAGAATCGAACGATGTTGCCTCTATATGGATTGGTTGCATCAAAAATGTGCAGCTGTTCAAACCAACTCATGAATAGGTTGGCATATGTGGGGGCAAAGGACACCTCCATCTCAGCCCCACATTTCTGTAAATAGTAATGCCCATCAAACAAGAAATAGTTTGATCTAAAAAAAAAAAACCCTTATCCAACCAATAACCAATAGCTTCCAACCCTTGTGTGTGATCAATGGAGGAATAAAGTGCCACCACATCCATTGTAAACCACCTATAACTGACTTTGCACTCAATGTCCTGAATATTATTGATACACATAGTGGTATCTGTCAGGTATGTAGAGAGCCGTTCCACTAGTGGACGTAACAGCCTCTCCATATAGGTAGATAGTCGTTGCCCTAGGGATCCTATCCCTCCCACCATGAGGTGGTCCTTAATAGTGATGGGCAAATTTATTAGTCTGGTGCAAATTTGCCTGGGTCCAAAAACAAACGCCCGCGGGCAAAACTAGATGCCGGCGACATTTTGCAAATTTTTCGGCAAAGCGAAATGCCCCAGACTCGCCCATCACTAGTCCTTAACATTAGTGAGGGATTTGTGGACCTTAGGTAGTACATGGAATACTGGTTCCAATGGGGACTCACAGTCCAAAAAAACTATGTTTTCTTCAGCACACCACTTACTATTTCAGGGTGCATCCACTCCCAAGCTGCCTCCAAGTCAGGAGAACCCCTTCCTCAGGTGTGTGAATTCCGCTGGAATAAAATGTTATAAAGGCAAAGCCTGAGGATGGTGTGCTTCATATCCTATTATTCAAGACTCACATTTAAGAGCCTCCCATTCACTCCGGGACAAGATACCTTCGTCCAGGCCCTCAGTATTTTTTCTAATTGATCAACATACAAAGTAATTGGGGGTGTAAGTCGCACGATCATTCAGTTGGTGCATAACCTAACCCTCATAGGTCACGGCATCCAACACTACCAATGACCCTCCCTTATCCAACTTTTTAATGACTAGAGTTTTATCGCCCGAAGTTTTCTCATGAGGCAACTTCTGGCGACTTTGGAAATCTTCATTCATGCAGATGGAAGGCAGTTCGGTGGGATTATCGCCGCACAGAAGAGGCGATTAGTCCCCAGGCGACTAAATCTCCCCAAATCTGCACCAATCCTTAAAGTGATGCTGACAGTAAAAAAATAAATTTTAACATGAATGTAATTAAATGTTCCCTATAGGTCATGTTGATGATTTTTTGCTGAGAGGTTTGTTTTTGTATATAACTGTTAGTTTCTAAGCCTGACTCTCTGTCCTATCTCAGCCTGTTAGTTAGAGTTTCTAATGCTGCACAAATATGGCAGCCCCCTCATACAGGAACATGGGGGATCAGACAGGTAAAAGCATCATGTAAATACGTCATGGCAAAGTTACAAGTAGCTTTCAAAGACAATATTATAATAGATGGGAAAAAAAAGTATCTCTTTAGGGCTAGACCACACAGGAAGATTCAGGGAGATTAGTCACCTGGCGACTAATCGCCGCTTCTTTGGGGCGACTAATCTCCCTGAATTGCTTGCCCATGTCTCGTACCCGCTAAAGTCGACTATTCACACGCAGCTATGCATTTTCTAAGTTGCCCGTAATAGCCTCGCGAAGAAGCAGCGATTAGTCGCCCGAAACTAATCTCCCGTGTGGTCTAGCCCTTAATGCGTCACAGTTCATCTCCGGTATGAAATTCAATCCTTTGGATAGTACAGATAGCTCATTAGATGTCATTGAAGGGATTCCATAAGATCCAAAACCAACACCTTTGTATGTCCGCAGACTCTCCTGTGTGTCTGTTATCTCCCTCTTTGTTCTATCTTATAACCAGATCCATCAATTTCATCGAACAATCAGTCAATACCTTATTCCCTTATTCCATGCTGTAACAATTTCTGTAGGTACATCTGTAAAGGTTGGAAATGTTTTAATTCTAAGGCCACAGGGAACCCATTAACATTTAATATAGTTCTCCAATGAACTGACATCCTACCAAAGGCAAATCTCCTGCTTCATCTTGCATTCTAAATTTCCGAACAAGTAATTGAGATCAGGTGTACTACCTTCCTCCAATAACCCCACATTAGCCATCACCTCTGCAAACATTCAGCCTGTGGCATCCTCCATTGCTCCACCATAGCCAGTCCTGTTGCATGCAATTACAAGGGAAATGCCTCCGAACTTAAATCCAAAATTTCAAATGTTTCAGTGAATGATAGACCAGGCGCTACTCCACTTTGGTATCAACAACAGGGAGTGGGAGCACTTACCGGTCAGAGTTCAGCTCCAGCGTGCTGCACAAACACTGAGATCCCACACAGCCAGCTTCCATATAGAGCACAAGAATAAATGTAGCACCAAAGGAGCTGATTATTCGACCTTTAAAAAATAGAAATGTCTTAAAGAATCATTAAAAATGGTAAAGGCATGCCCAGAACATATTGTAGGCTGCCCACTTTATGATTTTCCTGGCTACCGGCCTCTTCCTCGGAAGCTAATGTCAGACTACCTTGATCTCCGTTAAGAAAGTACAAACTCCTTCCCACTCTAACCAAATCATAACATTAAATTAAATGTAATATAATACATACAATCCTTATAACACAAAAGGATTAACCACCTCTTTTTATAACACACAAGGCCCAACTGCCGCTCCCCTGCACAGCCTGGGAAAGGAGGCAGCAGCAAGTAGAACAGTAGGAATCCTGCACTGATAAAGCTTATTTTAGTTTAGGTCTGTGAGTTCTGATGAAGTAGCAAAACACTTCCTTCAAGAGAAAAGCTTTTCTTCTTCGATGGATAATAAATTGTAATGAAATCCCTCACTCAGAACAAGAAAATGGTTTCTCTCCTGTTTGAGTCCTTTGATGGCAGGCAAGGTTAGATTGATTCGAAAACATTTTCCAAATTCAGACCAAGTAAAAGGTTTCTCTGCAGTAAGGGTTCTCTGATGGACAATGAGTTGTGTATAAAAAAATGACTTGACACATGTCCAAAACGTTGCGACGCGCGTCAAAAATGGGAGGCGACTCGTTTCATGAATTTTTCAGCAAAACGGGATAAATTCGCCCATCACGATCTTCCACATCCTTCTGTCTTTTTGGTAATTTATGGAACTTCACAGTTCTGTAACATGGTGCCCCTGAGCTCCACTACACTACTCCAAACATAGGTCAAGTGGGCAGCTTATTGGCCCGTGTGGGGGGCCATCCGACGGACTTCCCCGATCAATATCTGTCCGAAAGTCAGCCAGATCTCGATAAAGCCTGGATAGCCTCCATTATGATCCGATCAGCCTATCGGCCACTTCAATGTGGGCATATCGGGGAGAGATCCACTCATTTGGCAATATCGCCAAATGAGCGGATCTCCCTGTCTATGGCCACCTTTATTCTAGTAGAACACTATGCAGGTAGGAAGCAGGTGTGTGGGGGGGTCAGTGGAGGGTGACAAATGGAGTCTTTTATCTGTAGGGGTATTTATTTCTCCTTTAAGATGATGATACATGGGGAGATTTGCTAGCCAAAAGTAAAATTTGCTACCCTCCAGCAAAAAATCCTCTGAAAATAACTTTGAATCAGTGTCAGCAGGAATATACTTCACAAGGTCGGACTGGGCCGTCAGGACACCATAAAAAGAACTGGTGGGCCCCACTGACCCAGGACAGATCCCCAGCTGCAACTTTCAGCACTGTCTTATTTTGCGGTTGCAAGGAGGAAAACGGTTATGTGTTGCATTGCAGTTCACAACTAAGGTGGAGGGCTCCTGAGGAGGACGCCCAGTGCACCCCAGTCTGAGACTATATTTATAGGAAGTGGCATGGGCGGCTTCTTGCATTTCTCTGCCAGCTAAAAATACACTATGTTAAAACTGACCCATGTGTCATTAGAATTAATTAAGTTTTTATCTAGGTCATAGAGCTCCAAGGTAACTTCTAATATCCCCCAATGGTGCAGCATTCAAAATGGTAGTACCCATAACTCAAGTGCACGTTATTCTGGTATTCTGGTGTCATAACGACACAGTTTGGCACCAAATTCAAATTATGCAAAAGACCTGGGTTTAATGCCTGACTGTAGGTCTTACTTCAGTGTGTTTCTGGGTGCGCTACAATTATTCTACTGACTGATCCTTGGTGTTCCTGAACCTTCTACTTGATTTTGACTACTCAGATTCACTGCCTGCCTTGATCTTCTTGCCTGGACATAGACATTGATATGTTTAATTATTAACATGTATTTCTATAGCGCCAACTTGTTGCGTAGCACTTCTTTGAGTACCACATACTGGACTATTTCCATCAGTCTGCACACCAGCTTCCTCCTTGTTCCCAACTCCAACCTACCAGAGCCGCTAGGCCCCAACAGTATATTCAGGCCATGGACACCATGGAGTTGGCAATAACCTTGCACAGCACGTCGACTCATATGGAAACCTATGAAGCTCAACACGCTTATAAAGGGCATGTCGTTGGAGGCTTTCCTCTCAAAGATGCCTGCACCTCTCAAGGTGTCTAGGAATACTCCTGCCACTGTTTCACCACCTCCTATGGCTACTGTGATGGCCAAAGAGCCCTGCATTCTGCCATCTCCACATTACAACAGGGATTCTCAGGCCTTGTCAACCAATGCCTTTCAATTCAAGCTTCAACCCACTCACTATGCCTCCAAATGGGCAAAGGTGGGGTATGTATGGAGGGCAAGGCTTTGGAATGGGAAAAATGAAGCACTCTGAGTGTCATCCCACTGGCGATTTCCATTCTAGCCAGCAGGATGGCAGGGGAAGGCAGTTCAGGGAGATTAGTTGCCCCGAAGAAGAGGAGATTTGTCACCATTAATCTCCCGGAATCTGCCCATGTGTCTCTCTGCCTTTTAGTTCTCTAGTATTTAGGCACTTAGCTCTATAATAGGGTGCATCTAGTGTGTAGTAACACTGTATACAAAAATATTGAGGAGGGAAAGACACACTGGGGGAGATTCATCAAAGAGTGAAGTGAAGAGTGAAGTTCCCCCACTGTGTATTCAGGGAACTTCTTCAGAGCTTTGCATCCCAGTTCCCTTCTGCTGGTCCGTACTTGTACTGTGGTGGCCGGCAAGGCTCATTTTGCCAGTAACTGCCCTCTGAAATGCCAATGCCTAGATAAGATTTGGAAATATTACCTGGGTGCCATTGAACCTTCTCCCCACAACAACTCTTATAGATTTTTGCTAACAGTGCATTCCTAGCAATAATTAAATCTCTCATCTAGAGTTCAACCTTCTGCAAAATACATCAATATCTCATAACAAACTGAGCAGTGGACTAGATCTCTGGTATCTTTGAGTTATTACCAAATTATACAATCATCATAGATATGAATAATAACACATAGGTATATGAAAAATATTTAAAAAGATCTGACAGGAGTCCCAATCACAAATAACACAAAGTTTCCTTTCATGGTTCATCCTCCCAAAAGTATTGATCATCTTGAGGTGTCCAAAAAGTCTCTTTCTCTAACAACTTCTGTTCTGTGTCACCTTTCACTTGTTACATTTCAAAATATAATTTGAAATGTAACATTAAACATATTACCAAGGCCGCCCTCGGGGGGGGGGACAAGTGTCCCGGGCCCCCCTTCAGGTCTGAAGGGGGGCCCAGCAGTGCTGCACATTTGAAGAGCTGGACCCCCCTTTAAGTCCCGAACAGGCAGAATGCCCCAATTTTTTTAACTAGGCGCCAAAGTTTTAAAAAAATATTTTCTGAAGTGCCAATTTTTTTTAACCTGTAAGGGGGCCCTGGCACCAAGGATTTTTTTTAGAAAACATGTGTGGGGCCCCAATTTTTTTAACTTGTAATGGGGCCCTGGTGCCAATGTTTTTGTAAAAAAGGGCCTGGAGCCCCCCATAAGTTTTTTTCTAACTTATAGGGGGGCCCTGGTCACCAATTATTTTTTTTAACTTGTAGGGGGGTCCTGACAACCAATTTAAAAAAAAAAACTTTTATGGGGGGCCCTAGCACCACAGTTTTTATTTTACTTATAAGGGGGCCATGACCATCAATAGCTTTTTATAACTTTGTGTGTGTGGGGGGATTACCTTTTTGAGTGCTGGTGTCTGTGTGGCCTTTTAACTGTGGTGTGGAGTGGGTGGGATCTGGGGTGGAGCTTGGGTGGGCGTGGCCCAAAAATATTGTTGTACAGGGTCCCATAATTTCTAATGGTGGCCCTGCATATTACCATGACTACCCCCACATTTAACAATAGCTGAAGCAGTGTCAGGAGAGAGCCAGTGATTCTATCTCCCACATTGCTCCTCAGGTATCTGAACCAATACTGAAGAATATAAAATCTGTTCCACCTGAGGAGCCTTTGCAGTTAGGCTCTACCAATTTATCCCCTGAAGACATGGTACGGAGGTGGTACCATTGGATTATGTATATAGTGTGAAACTAAGGGTAATTATGCAACAATTACCAGGAAAAATTCTAAACCTAAGCCAGTCTGGGGAGTCTTGTTTGGGCCATGCAGTTTCTACTCCTACCTACAATGTATGTTTAAAGATTATTATTCCCATTCTCCTGAACTGGTAGGGACAGGCACGTTTCAGAGGCTGCTGCCGTCTGACGTATGATTCACGGTGCACACAAACATACCAAACAAACTATAAAGTTAGGTCACATGAGCCAATTAACAGACAGAGGTGTGTCTTTTGCTTCCACACTTCTTCCTGTTACAGTTAGAGTTGAAATATTTCTGGTCAGGTGATCTCTGAGGCAGCACACAGACCATCACCCAATGGGGGTTCAAGGCAAGATTCAAGGGCAATATTTACTTAAATATATATTCCAGTTTGATAAGATTCTTTAATATGTCACTTAATTTGATATAAACTATCTGTTGCTCAAGTATTCAGTTTGGGGGTATAGTTTTCCTTTAACAACAGGCCTTAAGACTGTACTATTGATTTTATTCCTGGATTTCCCCCCCTAAGGGTAGAACATGCTCTCTCTCTCATCCTGAGGATCAAGCCATGGAAGAGGGTAGATAAGGCCTTCCCCCTATCCCACTGGTAGAGGTTTCTTCTTTGTAAGTGAAAAAAGATGGTGGTCTTAAACCATGTATTAATTATAAAGGTCTCAATAAGATCACCATCAAAAATCATTACACTCTTCCTTTGATTTCAAAGTGTTATTTCATAGAGTTAAGGGTGCTACACTTTTGCTTCCAATACAGTCCTCAGGCATCCTGACACTCTCAGCCGTTGTTTATTGAAGTTGATGTGTCTGACATTGGAGCTGGAGTCATCTTGTCTTAAACGTGTTTGATGGAAAGATACATCCGTGTGCTTACTTCTAAGAAACTCTCTACTTTTGAGCAGAACTACAATATTGGGAATAGAGAGTTACTTGATGCCAATTTACATAGTAGCATAGTAAGTGAGGTCGAAAAAAGACACGTCCAGCAAGTTCAACCTTTTAACTTTTTTTTAAACTGCTAGTTGATCCAGAGGAAGGCAAAAAAAAATCTCCAATTTGCCCCGGAGAGGGAAAAAATTCCTTCCTGACTCCAAAATTGCAATGGGACCAGTCCCTGGATCAACTTGT
>CM044447.1:132096256-132110567 GCA_024363595.1 Xenopus borealis | reverse complement strand
GTCCTAATTCTCCCTAAAACTATACATATCTGGTATTGACACATTCTAGAGACATGAGGCATTCCAAATCAGTTGGATTTTCATGTGTAAATTTAAATATTTTTCTGGTATAAATGTATATACTGTGAAAAATAGGAATTTTTCATTTTTTTTTGTATTTAGAGCTGTAAATCTTTTTGCAGAGGTGGAAATACATGAAAACTCAGACAGATTTAGAAAGCTCTGTTTCTCCCAAAAAAACAATGTATAGTTTTCCTAGGTAAACTATAGGTTTCCCCTCAGAAAATGCCCCTAAAGCGAGAGAGCACAAATGTTTCATAAACGGCTGGCATTTCACATAACCAAAATGTGAAATTCTGCTGGCACTTAAAGGGTTAAGGCTTGTAATGTTAAATCAACAGAAACAATAAAAAGTGAGGGATAATAGGAGTAGAGCAAGCTTTGCATGCTCCATACCATCTGCAGGGTTCAGAACAGGTAGAAAGGTACAATGGGCTTATTAAATCCAGACCTTCTACACTTGTGTCTTAAAAACAAGCCATGGCCATAGTTATTACCAAGAGGCAATCATAATGCATAACATCTCTGTGCATTTGTAATTGCTTTTCAAAACTAAATGCACAAGCATGTGTATGATTCTCTTCCAGTTCCAGATTCCTGTGAAGGGATGAGCAACTTTACCTGGAGATTGGGCGGTCAAAGTGTTCCAGAGGCATGCTTAATCTCCAGGGTACGATGAACCATGTTACATGCTGTTAACCACACCAACGGCCGTTACCCTCGAGGGAATATCCATCCTGAATACACACGAGCCTTTACAACTTGTGGTTGCCCCGCCCAACCAGTGATGATGACAACATATATACATATATCCTTTATACAGATCCCCTATCGAGGTCTGAAATTCTTCTGGAACAGCTCTATTAACTGATGCATTTTGAACAGGATCCCTTTAAGTGTTGAGGGGAAAATACCTTGAAATATTTTCCATAAAAACTGCTCTGTAATTAATTTGTATGAATCGAATTATTTCCCCTGTGTGAATCAACCAGTAAGGGGCAGATTGACTAAATTCACATGAATAATTGAAAGTTCGATCGAATTTTAATTAACTTCGAATCTTCGAATGTGCAAATTAGGCAAATTCGACCATCGAATATTCAAATAATTTGAATAAAATGTTATTTGAATATTCGATAGTTGAATTACTTCCCCTTTCAATTTTTATTCGACCACCTACTTCGCCAGAACCATGCTACCGAACTGGGAATCATTAGTTTTGATCGAATAAAAAAAATTTGGATTGGTCAAATTTTTTTTATTCAATCGTTCGTTTGATCGAATTGCGATAAAATCATTTGAATTCGATAGTCGAATTCTAAGGATTTTCCTTCCCTTTTATTCATATGGTCGAATTTCTAATTTTTTTTCATTTGAAATTCGACCAATGCTAAATCTGCCCCTTAGTGTGCCAATAAGAATAGTGATAATCAGTCACAGGAACATTGCCATTCTACAAATGGAGGAAGGCAACAGAACACTATTTGGCTTAGCAGGCTGCAAAGCAAATAAATGCTACGAAATATATGCTCACATGTCTCTGCAGACTATAACTGAATCCCTTGAATATTACGATAAATTATCTCAATATTACATACTTTAGTTCTACGGTAGAAGTAGATAGTAACCATAAATGAATTAAGGAACATATTTAGAGATAATTGGATTACTTGCACCTCTCGCAGTGTGTATGGGCTCAATGTTTGTTAATCATATTTATAATCTCTCTAATGCTTTATTCACCAGTAGGTCTTTCCAGCTGAAACAAGGTCACCCATTCTGATTAGAAGAAAGGAGGTTGAGGCTAAATATTGGGAAGGGGTTTGTTACAGTGAGAGCTGTGAAGATGTGGAATTGTCTCCCTGAATCAGTGGTACAGACTGATACATTAGATAGGTATAAGAAGGGGTTGGATGCTTTATTCACCAGTAGCTCCTCCCAGCAGACAGGAGGGAGCCAATGAGATTAGAGGAAAGGAGGGAAAGGGGTGTTACAGGGAGGGAAGTGAATCAGTGGTACAGGCTGATACATTAGATAGGTATAAGAAGGGGTTGGATGCTTTATTCACCAGTAGCTCCTCCCAGCAGACAGGAGGGAGCCAATGAGATTAGAGGAAAGGAGGGAAAGGGGTGTTACAGGGAGGGAAGTGAATCAGTGGTACAGGCTGATACATTAGATAGGTATAAGAAGGGGTTGGATGCTTTATTCACCAGTAGCTCCTCCCAGCAGACAGGAGGGAGCCAATGATATTAGAGGAAAGGAGGGGAAGGGGTGTTACAGCGAGGGAAGTGAATCAGTGGTACCGGCTGATACATTAGATAGGTATAAGAAGGGGTTGGATGGTGTTTAGCAAGTGAGGGAATACAGGGTTATGGAAGATAGCTCATAGTACAAGTTGATCCAGGGACTGGTCCCATTGCCATTTTGGAAGGACCCCTGAGGCAAATTGGAGAGGCTTAGGATGTTTTTTTTTTTCCTTCCTCTGGATCAACTAGTAGTTATGTAGTCTCTGAATGCTCCTTATGCCCATAGATGCTGCTATCCTGATATAAGGGAAGAAGAATTAAAGGGCACCAATCATACCTAAAATGATTTACTAAGTAAATACAATATGTGAAAGTTCAAGAAATCCGATTTTAAAAACAGTTAGAATTGTTTGTATAATGTAAATCATCAGCTCACTATAACTTCTGCAAAATCTCCCCTATCTCCACTGCAGTTCTAGCTGAGGCAGCCATCTTGGATTTCACTGACTCCTCCTACCTATATCTTCACTGACTCCTCCTACCTATATCTTCACAGCCAACTGTAGCTCACACATGCTCAGTTGAAATTCCTTGCTTGCCTAATAAACCTTCTAACCTATTTTGAAATCTGCCAAACGTCTGTGTTAACGCTTCCACCTTGTGGAAGTTGCTGTGTGCACTTCTCTTGATACTTCTAGAGTTTACTATAGCTAGGCATTCTGGGTAGCTCATTTGCATGTTGTAGTCAGTGACAAAGTATGGGATTTTTTTTAAAAACTGCTGTTTTTTAAAAAAAAAACTGTACATTTAGTTTGATTAAACATGTTTAGGTTGTAACTGGTCAGGTTGTTAATATTTGTCTGATTTTGGCTATGGGCTATGATTGGTGCGCTTTAAAATGGACCCGTCACCCAGACACAAAAATCAGTATAATAAAAGTATTTTTTAGATTAAAACATGAAATCCAATTTCTATTTTTTAATAAAGCATTCATAGCTGCTGTACACTCATTGAAAAATATCAGCTGTCAATCAAATATTGTCTGCCACTCCTCTATGCCCGTGGGGCATATAATTCCTTTCACTTTCCATTCAGCACTTCCTACATGTCACTGCTCCCCACACATTCCCACATTCTCTTCACTGTTTAATTGTGTAGCCAGGACATGGGGATGGACATTGGGTCCCCCATTCTGGTGCACAAACAAGATTCTAAGATGATACAAGGCTTGTCTTAATAACAGTGTCCACAAAATGGCTCCTGCCTGCTTGTTATAATTATGAATTCCCAGACTGAAGGAAACAAGAATCAAATAATTTATATAGTGTAGATAAAGTTAATTATGCTTGACCAATGCAATGAAATAGGATTTTGAATATTTCTTTTGGGTGACGGGTCCCCTTTAAAATAACATGCAGTGATTTGTGACGTCATTGAGGTACCATGAGGTAAATGTGTCACTGTTCTTTTTGTCAGTACTTAACTTACTCATAAGAATATTACTCTGTGGCATAAGTTGCTATATCTCTTCCTATGTTTCAGAAATAATAAGAAATATGAGCAATTGGAGGATTGACCAGAATTTGATCCTTTGATTATTGATTATAACCTAACATTATTGATAAGACTATTATAACTTTTTTCCCCAAATATCAACAACCACTGTACAAATTCCACTACCACTCTTATTAAAGGAGAAGGAAAGTCTTTTTGCACTTGGGGGTGCCAAATGTTAGGCACCCCTGAGTGATTGAGTGATTGTATTGACATAACTGAAACCCCGGGTCTGTGCTCCTATCAGCAGAAAACTGCACTGGCCCAAGGTTTTTCTAGCGAGCACCATGGAGAGAGATCTACTTCCTGCTTCAAATTTCCCCCAGGAAACCGCGTGTGCAGTAGAACAAAATAGCAAAATACAACTCTAGAACAAAATAGCAGACTTTTTAGTTAAAGTTCGGCTTTTGTTCTACTGCGCATGCGCAACCGCGTGAAGTAAGAGGAAGCAGGAAGAAGATCTCTCCATGGTGCTCACTGGTGTAACCCCAGGCCAGTGCAGTTTTCTGCTGATAGGAGCTCAAGCCCGAAGTTGTAGCAGACCGCACCAATTATGAACATAGTTTAAAAAAGCCTTTATTGTGGGTGGGGCCCTCCGACGGGCTTCCCCGATCGATATCTGGCCAAAAGTCGACCAAATGTCGATCGGGCAGGATTAAAAATCCAATCGGATCGTGGCTGCATCTGTTCGTTGATGCGGTCCCACGATCTGACCGCCCATATCCCCTGCATTGTGATCCAATCGCTGGGCCCACGATCGGATCACCCCGATATAGCCCACCTCAAGGTGGGCATATCGGAGAGAGATTCGCTCGTTTGGTGACACTGCCAAACGAGCGGATCTCTCCGTGTATGGCCACTTTTAGTCGATCCAATTACTTGGAGATGCCTAACATTTGGCTCCTTCTTTTTTCAAATTTAATCGGGCAAACACATGTGCAAAAACGGAATAGCTGACTTTTTAGTTTGGCTTTTCGCAAGCCGACTTTCCTTATACTTTAAGTGCATTGTATTACAATGAACAATTGATATCCAAATGTTAGCCATACAAGGAATAAAATATGAATATGTATGGCCAGCTGAACTTGCACGGACAGGATGGGGAATCCATTTGGTGGATAAACTGAATGAATATGTTAACATTTTGGACAGGATTATTAATGATACCACTGGCTCCATCCTTATTATGAATGAAGAATAAACCCAAGTTAGAAACGCAGCACTAGAGAATAGACTTATATTATTTATTGGCTGCACATCTGACCAAAGTAGGGGAATTACAATGAAAGGGCCTAAGGAAATTTCTGTTGAATGGGGAAATTAATTTTCATTGTTAGATTACTTGGCACAAGCCCAAAAATTGGGTTATTTTTCCCCCAATGGGGGCAGATCCAATACACTAACTGATGAGATCATTCTCTCCCTTATTCCTTTCAAAACTATTTGCCCCTAGTTTCTCCTTTGTTTTTAAAGTGCACCAATTATAGCCAAAATCAAACACATATTAACAACCTGACCAGTACAACCTAAACATGTTTAAACAAACTACATGTACAGTTTTTTGAAAAAAAAACATCAGTTTTGAATAAAATCCCATACTTTGTCACTGACTACAACATGAAAATGAGCTACCCAGAATGCCTAGCTATAGTAAACTCTAGACGTATCAAGAGAAGTGCACACAGCAACTTCCACAAGGTGGCAGCACTAACACAGAAGTTTGGCAGATTTCAAAATAGCTTAGAAGGTTTATTAGGCAAGCAAGGAATTTCAACTGAGCATGTGCGAGATTTCAGAGCTACAGTTGGCTGTGAAGATATAGGTAGGAGGAGTTAGTGAAATCCAAGATGGCTGCCTCAGCTAGAACTGCAGTGGAGATGGGGAGATTTTGCAGAAGGTACAGTGAGCTGATCATTTACATTATACAAACAATTCTAACTGTTTTAAACATCGGATTTCTTGAACTTTCACATATTGTATTTACTTAGTAAATCATTTTAGGTATGATTGGTGCCCTTTAAGTATTATTTGTATTATGTAGCTGTGCACAGACCTTGATAAAGGGGTTTTACCTGTGGTCAGTGTGGAAAGATCTGCAAGGATCAGCATCACGTTAGTGTTCATTTGCATCACTCAGTCGATGGCACTGTAAATACAGAAAGTGTTATGGAAAAGAGCCACTCCAGAACTGATCTTCAGACTTTCCCAAGTGTAAGAAGTCCTGTACCTTAAAGAAGAGACCAAAACAACACTAGACGACTCGCATAACTACCATTTCAGGTTCCTTAGAAGGAATGCCTTTGAAGTGTGTGCGTGTGTGTGATTTTGATTAAAGGAGACATATTGTGTAAAAAATAAGAATGTACCAGTGCATTATACTCATTTAGCTATAGAAGAATTGTGCTTAAAAAGTTGTGTTTCAGGCTGAGTTATTGAATATTTCTGCAAAACCCTTATAATCCCTCCCTTCTCTTCCACTTGTTGCTCCCTGAATTCCCAGGCTGTGCAGGGGCGGCAATCAGCTCACTGCACTGTAGGACAGGAACCAATCAGCAGCTGGCAGGACCTGATAGGGAACTGAAGCTTGTCTGTGCTTGTGTGACTGCAGGGCTGTGATTGGCTGTCCCCCTCCTACTGTGCTTCTGGCAGGGACCGTTAGGACACACCCACCCCTCATTTGAAACACCGACAGGGACCAGAGAACATCTATATGGAGCTCTAATAAAGGGGCTATTTTTAAAGATAATTTTTAGCACCATGTAAAAGCAACACCATATATTACTCATAATTGCATACAAAAATATTTTTTTTTTCATTTATCCTATATGTCTCCTTTAATGTATGGTGATATTGGTATGTACTTATAGTTGAAGTGAAAGACATTTGCCGCAGCAGGAGCACATGGTTTTTAATATGTAGTGATAGAAAAGTGCAGTGTACGTACTGGGTAATTATTTTGACATATAATCTTTTGGCTTGCTTAATACTGGTTCATAGTATATATCTATATACATGAATTAGAAAAATAATGTGTGTGTATATATATATATATTATAAAAAAGACAAGATATTGCTGCACAACCCTCTTAGTTTTGGGTGCAAGTGGTCAAAAAGGCACTGCCAAATCGCCAATATCATAAAAAAATAATAAAGACTGACACAGCACTCCAAATTATAAACGCAAAACCAGATATGTATTGTAGAAAAACATACCAAAGCCCCTAAAGCGTCGTTTCGGGGTATACAAACCCCTTTATCAAGCCAAGGGCATCATTCAAATAACAGGCATTAGTTTACACAAATTTATACAAAAAAAACCACAGGAAGTTACATGTGGAACATGACATCATTAAAGGGGTTGCTCACCTTTGAGTTGACTGTTAGTATGATGTAGAGAATGGTATTCTGAGACAATTTGTAATTGGTTTTCATTTTTTATTATTTGTGGTTTTTGAGTTATTTAGCTTTTTATTTAGCAGATTTCCAGTTTGCAGTGGCAGCAATCTGGTTGCTAGGGTCCAATTTAATGAGAATATGGAATATTAATAGGATAGGGTCAGGAAATAAAGATGAATAATAAAAAGTAGCAATAACTATAAATGTGCAGCTTTAGAGAGGATTTGTTTTTTGAGGGTGTCAGTGACCCCCTTTTGAAAGCTAGAAAGAGTCAGGAGAAGAAGACAAATCATTCATAAACTATAAAAAATAAATAATGAAGACCAATTGAAAGGTTGCTTAGAATTGGCAATTCTATAACATACTAAAAGTTAACCTGAAGGTGAACCACCCCTTTAATGATCCTTGCACATTAACCCCTTAGTTGCTCATTTTTCGTCCATACAGGTATAAAACAACTCAGCATTAGTCCACTGCATATCCAAATTCAGCTAAAAAGAGACAAAACAAAGAATAAAAAACAGAATGGACCTCATATTTATCCCATCACAGAAATACATAAAGATCATAAACTCTATTAAGCCCATTTGGGGCCAGCTTGTTTAATTGATGTATCCACCACACCTCTCTTTTTCTCAGCTACAGCTCTCTATCACCCCCCCCCCCCCCCCCGTTTAGGGGAGGGTACACATTCCAGAACCATATATTTTAAATCTGTATCAGTATGACCCTTCTCCACATAATGTTTTGAGACTGGCAACTTAACATTGCCTTTCCTAATAGTAGATCTATGTTGGGATATCCGTGTTTTTATTTGTAACGTGGTCACCCCAATATAGAGGATATTATGACTCTTAATATTGACTTTATCACCCAGGTATTGATACATGTCCAATCAGAGATTGATAAACTCACTACAGAGATGGATACTATGTTGCCGGCAGATGAATTGACAAAACTGAAAGAGGAACTGAAAAAAAAATGTCCGCATATCCAAAAATAGGAGAACAGAAACGTGGAAAGTTTGCACGGGATGCCGCAGATTACGAGCGGGGTCGAGTCTATTCTTGGGTGCATGGTGACCACGTCAGAAGGAACAGCGCGGGGCACACCGGAGGTGCGCGCGACTCTGAGACCAGGATGTGGAGAAAGGATGGGCCTGTGCAGGGTGCTAACCATGGAGAACGCCAATGTTTTTTAGGTCCCGAAATGGAAGGTGCAGACGTGGGGGAGCGAGACATAGAAGGAGGCAGCAAGAGTCAAAGGAAACAGCTCTCCACCCAGAGATCACGCAGGAACGACAAATAGTTTACAATTTATCACAGGTACAATTAACTGAATCTGAGCTTATGCTATTGGGGAAGGGATTGAACTTTTGTCCCACACAGCGTTTGAATCCATTTCAGTTGGATGTAGATTTATATTCTTTTTTTTCCGCAGGATTAGATTGAAGACCCATTTTTCAATGAATCCATATACTGCAGTACAATCTGCAGGGAAAACTCTGACTTTGGACTCTTTAGGTCTCCGCAGCAAAACTAGGTTTGTGCCTCCCACTACCTACCTACGTTGAAACGTATATTAAACAAGTTAAGAAAGATATTAATGAGCAATGTCTGGGATCTGATGGTCGTAAGGCATCTGCTAATTTAACTACTGATGAAATGACTGCGCTTAATAATTTGAAGACTCGTTCTGATATCACAATTAAACCCTCGGATAAAGGGGGAGCTATTGTGATATTAGATACTGAATACTATGAATCTGAAATATTAGGACAATTGGCAGATAGTTCTGTATATCTTGAATTAGGTTATGACCCTCTGTTTCGTATAAAGCGGAAGATTTGGGATTTTCTTTCTAAAATGTTTACTAAGGGGATCATTTCCATTGAATTGAGAGATTTTTTAGTGGTTGACAAACCAGTCACCCCAGTATTATACACGTTGCCTAAGATACACAAGGATCCTGTCCAACCTCCTGGTCAGCCGATTGTGGCGAGTATAGGATCTTTGTTCTGCCCCATGGCCTCCATGTTGGACAGGATCCTTGCACCATTGGTTCAGCAAGGGAAATCGTATATAAAAGATAACAACCACTTCTTAGACAAGTTGAATTCTGTACAGGTAGAAGAATTTGAGGAATTGCTACTGGTTACTTTTGATGTGTCTTCACTTTATACCTCCATACCACATAGAGATGGTGTTGAAGCCTGTGCTACATTGTTAAGGGAAAGTAAGCAGTATGGTGAGGAAGAAATTGAATTCTTTTTGAAACTTTTGGAGATTATCCTTTGTGAGAATTATTTCAGATTCAAAGATAAATACTATTTACAGCTTAGAGGAACAACAATGGGTTCAAATGTCGCCCCTTCATATGCAAATTCCTTTATGCTCAAGCAGGAGGAAGATAACATCTATCGTCATATATCGTTCACTACACACGCTGTAGTGTGGTGGCGCTATATCGATGATATATTTGTGATATGGACACACTTGATCGGTTCCATAAAGACATTAATGGTTTGCATCCAAATATGACATATACCATGCACGCGGATAGTGCATCTACACAATTTGTGGATGTCAGAGTAAATAGAGAAGAAAGTGGATTTACTACAGAATTGTATTCGAAGCCCACAGATAGAAACCAGTTATTACATTACACTAGCTATAATCCGGTGCATACCAGGGACTCTATCCCTATTAGTCAATTCACCAGGGTAGAGAGGCTAGTTAGTCAACCAGAGAGATGTGAGCAACAATTGAATGACATGTATAACAAATTCCTCAAACGGGGATACCCGAGATGTGTCTTAGACAGGGCCAAAACTAGGGCAAGGAAAGCTAAAGTTCATCGTAAAGACAAAGATTAGTGTATACCATTTGTCACTTATTTTAATGACCATAGTAATATGGTGGCTAATATTCTCTGCAAACATTGGGGGATTCTTCAATCCTCATGTCCGGATATTCAAGAGTTTGGTAGACCTCCGTTGATATCATATAGAAGGGGGATAAAATTGGGTAGTCAATTAGTTCACTCTGACACGAAGGATACCCAGATGTCAAGACAATCATATATAGGCACAAGAGCGCAGCGGATGTTCCCTAGTTTATCATGTTCGCAATGCTGTTGTGTACACAAGGGTACAATATCTGAGCACCCGACCACTGGTCCTAAATATTCCTTAAGGGGGTACTAAAAGTGTTTATCTAAATTTGTCGTTTACGTGTTAATTTGTCCCTGTGATCTCCTCTGTATTGGGGAGACCACGTTACAAATAAAAACACGGTTATCCCAACATAGATCTACTATTAGGAAAGGCAATGTTAAGTTGCCAGTCTCAAAACATTATGTGGAGAAGGGTCATACTGATACAGATTTAAAATATATGGTTCTGGAATGTGTACCCTCCCCTAAACGGGGGGGTGATAGAGAGCTGTAGTTGAGAAAAAGAGAGGTGTGGTGGATACATCAATTAAACACGCTGGCCCCAAATGGGCTTAATAGAGATTATGATCTGTATGTATTTCTGTGATGGGATAAATATAAGGTCCATTTCTGTTTTTTATTCTTTGTTTTGTCTCTTTTTAGCTGAATTTGGATATGCAGTGGACTAATGCTGAGTTGTTGTATACCTGTATGGACGAAAATGAGCAACTAAGGGGTTAATGTGCAAGGATCATTAATGATGTCATGTTCCACATGTAACTTCCTGTGTTACTTTGTATAAATCTGTGTAAACTAATGCCTGTTATTTGAATGATGCCCTTGGCTTGATAAAGGGGTTTGTATACCCCGAAACGACGCTTTAGGGGCTTTGGTATGTTTTTCTACAATACATATCTGTTTTTGCATTTATAATTTGGAGTGCTGTGTCAGTCTTTATATATATAATATATGGAATGTGCTTCAATAAGCAGAAAAATCATGCAAAATCCCCACTAGTCCACTGTTGGTGGACTGTTCCACTTGCTGCTGCCTCCTTTCCCAGGCTGTGCAGGGGAGCTCGCGGCACACAGAACTGCAGGATAGGAGCCAATCAGCAGCTAGGCTGTGCAGGGGAGCTGGTGGTCACTCAGCTCAGTGCACTGTAGGATAGGAATCGATCAGAACAAGCTAGCTGGACCTGAAAATCTATTATACAGACTCATGTAGCATTAAAGGGCAAGGAAAGGCAAAGAAATAAAATCCCATTTTACTTTCTTGAATGAAAAAGAAATCTATCTCCAATATACTTTAATTAAAAAATGTGTACCATTTAGTAAACCTGACTGTATGCAGTGAAATTCTCCCTTCATTTAGTGCTGTGGATAGGAAATGTCAGATGGTCCCTAACTTCTGGCAGGGAAACAATCACTTATGAACAGCAGGGGGAGCCCTTGACTTACTTACCAGCCATGCAGAACTCAAGCAGCTTCGTTTTTTGATCATTTATGACGATTCCTAAGCAGCACAGACCACACTGAGCATGTGCACAGTCTTGGTCTTGCAAAGATGTTTAACAAAGTTACAAGATGACAGCCCCCTGTGCCCAACTTTGAAAGCATAAATCATTTGTTTGATGAGGGTTTGTGGTGCAGTAAATTCATGTTTATGTTTATTATACAAAATACAGCATTTCTAGCCTTATTCTATTTTACACTTTACTTGCCCTTTAAAGATAGTAAGAAACCGTTCATATTGTCTTGAACCTCCTAATTTACAGTAAAATGATGCGTAACCAACACATAATTCCCAGATGGGTATGCCTCCATTGTGGTGTCCACTGTGCATTAGGGAAAATACTTTAGTACATTATATAAATCTACCAAAGTGATCCTGGGAGTCTTGTATCCCTTGGAATATGACCCTTACTGCTCAATAAAACCCACATTATTTGTTGATGAAAGGCAGAGATATGTTCCAGTATGTGTGAACTAAGCATGAAATTAGGATTCTTCTGTTTCCAACGTGAAGCCAGTGTTGTGGGAAGAGCAGGGTACATAGGGCTGCCATATTTTATGGTCCACAAAGTTGCTCCTCTTCTTTTGAAATACATATTAAAAGGGGAAATCTAGGCTAAGCGAGACCCCACTAATAATGTAGATAATAATGGATAATACATGGGGTTAGTTTAACTTTGGCTAAATAGCAATATTATTTTTAAAAATGGTCCCTTTATCAGAGTTCCCTATAGATCTGCTACAGTCTAGTTCGGTGAGGGGTAGGCGTGTCCTAATGGTCCCTACCAGAAGCACAGTAAGAGGTCAGCCAACAACAGCTCTGCAGTCACACTTCAGTCCCCTATCAGATCAGCCTAGCTGCTAAGCACTTTCTATATTTAATCTAGTATAATGCATAATAATATTCTTGTTTTTCACAGAATATGTAAATTTTACATTATTAAAGGAAAAGTAAATGTTTTTCTTTCTGTAAATTTGCTCTAAACAGCCCCCCAGATTAATGTACCTTAGTCCCTGCTGCAAGTCTGCTCTGGTTTCTGTGTTATCAGCAGCTTGTTTCCCCTTCTTCCTGGTGCAGAGTGAAGCCCAGCCCCTTAGTTTACTGAGCTTTCCATTTGCTGCTGTTCCACAATAGAGAGGAAGAGGGAGCCAGTGTTTCATTAGTAAGCTAGTTTCCCCAAGCAAAAGCTGCTACACACACTGCTCTCTGCTATGTCATAATATGCAAATGATCTTCTGGACTAGTCCAAGATATAAGGTCAGCTCAGAAAGCTATGGGTGGGGCTTCACTCTGCACCAGGAAGAAGGTGAAACAAGCTGCTGATAACACAGAAACCAGAGCAGACTTGCAGCAGGGACTAAGGTACATTAATTTGAGGGGCTGTTTAGAGCAAATTTAGAGATAGAAAAAAAAACGTTTACTTGTTCTTTAATGATATATTATGTGCCGGATACCCAACTTATAAAACATTTCCCTTATTCAAAACAAGAAGAGTAAAGTCTTATGAAATGTCAAAATATTTGTAAAACAAATAAGATATAATCTATGTGAAAAAAAAAATCCAAATAATTTAATGCACTGAAAACAAATTTATGGATTTTCCTGTGCGAATTTGAAAGTGTAGATTTAGATTGCCTTTATATGCAAAACAATTCCCACATTCAGAACAAGAAAAATGTTAATCTCCTGTGTGGGTTCTATGATGATGATTGCGGTTATGTTGATAAATCAGTTTCCCACATTCACAGCAGGAAAATGTTTTCTCCCCATGTGGGTTTATTGTCGATGGACAGTACATTTTTTTTAGCAAGTTTTAGTAAAACACATTCAGAACAGGATATTTCACCCCTGTTTGGATTCACTGATGGACAGTGAGTTCTGATGAGCTGGTAAAACATTTCCCATATTCAGAACAGAAAAAAAATGTTTCTCCTGTGTGCGTTCTCTAATGGCCAGTTACTTTTCATAAAAAAGTCAAACTTTGTTCACATTCATAACAATAAAAAGGTTTCTACTCTATATGAGTTTGTTGTTGATGGACACAAAGTTCTGATGAGCTGGCAAAATATTTTCACATTCAGAATAGGAAAATTGTTTCTCTCCTGTGTGAGTTCTCCAATGAACAGTACGTTCTGATGAGCTAGTAAAGCATTTCCCACACTCAGAACAGGAATATGGTTTCTCCTTTGTGTGGGATCGTCGTCGATGGAGAGTGAGGTCCGATGAAATAGCAAAACTTTTCCCACACTCCGAACAAATGAATGGTTTCTCCCCTGTGTGAGTTCTCAAATGAACAGAACGTTCTGATGAGCTAGTAAAACATTTCCCACATTCAGAACAGGGATATGGTTTCTCCTTTGTGTGGGATCGTCGGCGATGGACAGTAAGTTCTGATGATCTGGCAAAACATTTCCCACATTCAGAACAAAAGAATGGTTTCTCCCCTGTGTGAGTTCTCAGATGAACAGTAAGTTCTGATGATGTGGCAAAACATTTCCCACATTCAGAACAAGAAAATGGTTTTGCCCTTGTGTGAGTTATATGATGCCTAGTAAGTTTAAATGAAGAGGCAAAACATTTCCCACATTCAGAACAGGAAATTGGTT
>CM044447.1:132055296-132083916 GCA_024363595.1 Xenopus borealis | reverse complement strand
GGGGGTGCTGTGGGACTGGGGGTACAGTGGGACTGGGGAACAGTGGTGCATTGGGACTGGGGGTACAGTGGTGCTGTGGGACTGGTGGCTGGTCTCATACAAATGTGGTCATATAAATGTGGCATATAAAAAATATATTAACAGGTTCTGTGAGACTGGGGGTACAGTGGTACTGGGGATACAGTGGTGCTGTGGGACTGGGGGTGCAGTGGTTCTGTGGGATTGTGGGTGCAGTGGGACTGTGTGATGCGTGGAGTTATTTTACATTCCCATGCATTTACATGCAGAACATGTAAAATGCATGGGCTCCTCCAATCTGGGCAGGGGATTGGAGGAGCTAGCTCATAATCCCCTTGTTGATCGCCCAGGGGCCATAAAGCGCAGCAACACGTGCGTCTGCTGCTGCCCACACCAGCCCTCCCAGAGGCAACCCAGGACATGGATCTTCATGGAACAACTTCCTCCAGCCGGTCCCACGTCACAGAGGACACACTTTTTACACTGCTACACACTTAAATTTACACTTACACACACACATACATTTTTGGAGGATCAGGGGGGTTTCACACATTAACAACACTCACACATACATGCACATTCACTTAACATACATTTTGCTAAGTTTACACACACTTCTACAATTTTTTAGTTCTTTTTTTCTTACTTTATCATGTGCTGTTTTGCCTGAAAAATGTTTTATTGCCATTGCAAATAGTGTATTTGCTAACCACACTGGGCATTCCCTTTTGTATGTTATTTTGGTGATTATATTACATTTTCTGTGATTTTGTTGCATATTTTTGCAATTTTATTGCATTTTAGTTCTGTTAATTGCATTTTAGTTCTGCATAGGTTTTGTTCACTTATTTCTGTCTGTAGACCCTATTTGACCAAGCTGAAATTCATTCAAACTGTGTTTTTGATCGTTGACTACACAAAAGGAAAAAAAACATTGATTTTAGTGATTTTATTGAATTTTAACAATTTTATTGCATTCCACATTATTCTTTGGGACTTGGTTTTGTTCATGGAAATTTTGTCTGCTGTATATCCATTTACAGGTCTCTGCACATAACATAAATAACTTTATATGTATAGCACTGTTAAGGAGACGCAGTGCTGTACAGTGCATAAAAGTAATATATATATAAAAGTATACATAGGGAGACAAATCACATAGTAAATATATACAGAATTATAGGACAAAGAGCTTAAGTGCTATGTGGTAAGAGACATAGTGGGAAGGAGGTCACTGCCCCATAGAGCTTACAGTCTAAGATGTTATATGCTATCCTTTGCTTAACAGGTATCCAAGGTAAGGATTTTAGATTGGGTTGAGCAGATTCTCTTTTAGGAGAGAGCAGAAGGATCCTGGTAGCAGAGTTTAAGACTGATTGGAGGGGAGAGAGATGGGAGTCAGGAAGACCAGTTAGGAGGAGATTGCAGTAGTCTAAAAGGGATAGATTGGTGTTTTGGCTGTTGTTTGTGAAAGAAATTGGCATATCTTGGCTATATTGCGGAGGAAGAAACAACAGGTTTTGGCAGTATTATTAATATGATTAAAGAAGGAGAGGGACTGGTCAAAGATGACCCCCTAAGCAGCGTGCTGAGTTAACAGGGTTAATGGTCATGCCATCAATAGTAATAGTGAAAGAAGGAGAAGGTCTTGGTTTGGGTGGAAAGGCCAAGTTGAGCTTGAGGTGGGGTTGGTTCATCCAGGAAGAGGTAGCTACTAAGCAGTCTACTATCTGGGTTTGAATGTCAGTGGTTAGTGAGGGAGTGTCTAAATATATCTGAATGCCATCGACAGGTGATATTTAAAGGACATGTCAACCCCCCAGCCAAAAATCTTATCAGTAAAAAGCCCCATTGTGGTCTTTAAATACCTGCCACTGTGGTCACTGAGAGGTTAACAGAAAGGCTGCTCCGTTTCCTTGATCTGTCTCCATATCGGCAGCTGGCTCAGTCCCTCTCCCCCCTCCCTTCAGAATTCTCCTTAGCGTTTGGCGTGGGGAGCATGCGCCCTTTCTCTGCTTCAGTGTAACTGAAGCTAGTATCATCAAGTTTCAGTTTGGAAAAGCTACTGCCGGGTAGAAGGGACTATGCACACATGCGCATTTACAACAGGAAGCAAGAAGCAATGACGATGGGCAGGGAAAATGGCCGCTGGGTGAAAAGCCTAATGCAGTTAGGAACAAAGTGATGGTGCTGGACGTAGGATCAGAACAGGGGTGCGGGAATGATGCGGTTCAGGGCAGGGTAAGGTGCTCTATGCGCACAGACTAATACCAAAAATATACTTTACATGTCCTTTAAGGCCAATAAAGATATGAAGTCTCATAAAGAGAGAGTGTATGGAGAAGAACAGAAGACCAAGTACATAACCCTGAGGCACCCCCACATTAAGATGAACAGGAGGAGAGGATTTGTTAGCAAAAGTAACAAAGAAAGAGCGGTCAGAAAGGTAGGAAGAGAACCAGGATTCAGTTAGATCACAGATACCAATTGAATGGAGAATGTGCATTAGAACAGAATGGGTAACAGTATCAAATGCAGAAGATAAGTCCAGGAGAATGAGAATAGAGTAATGGCCTTAGCAGTCTGGAGAGCATTTGCAACTCTACATAAGGCAGTCTCAGCGGAG
Source organism: Xenopus borealis (assembly GCA_024363595.1). Classification (NCBI taxonomy): domain Eukaryota; kingdom Metazoa; phylum Chordata; class Amphibia; order Anura; family Pipidae; genus Xenopus; species Xenopus borealis. Next base: position 132,081,272 of record CM044447.1, on the reverse strand, counting down.
TGTGCAGGTCGAAAGAGAGACTGCATAGGGTCAAGCTGATTATTAGTGCAGAGAAAGTTAGTAATACGGGAGAAGACAAGACATTCCAGAAGTTTAGAGGCTAGCAGTAAAACAAGAGACAGGATAGTAGTTAGACAAACAGGATGGGTCCAGTATAGCCTTTTTCAGGATGGGCTTGACACAGGAATTGAATATATGAGTAAGTACTGGAGTAAGGACAGGGGGACACTGTTTTAGTAGAGATGATGGGATAGGATCAAGTGAGCAAGTTGCTAATGGAGAGGACAGGAAAAGTTTAGAGACTTCAGGCTCAGATATATGATCGAAAGATTTGAAAATGGAAATAGAAGCTTTATGGGGAATGAGAGTATTGGTATCTGAGGGGGAGAAAAATTTTGTGGATTGAGTCAACTTTGAGTCAGCAAAGCCTTGGGGGGTATGGTCAGGTATAGAGTGATGAAGTAGTGAGTTTGTCCTTGGTTCAGTATTCCTGGTTTCTTAATTCTGACTAAAGATTCAGGCTGAAAGCGCACTTGCACCATGTGTTCTATCCATATAAGCCTTGCATTTGGCTTGTTGACGTTTGACAATGTCAGCAGTAGATGAGTTTGTAGAAACAGTATTTGGTGGACGTTTGATGTCTGCAACATGTAACCAAGTGCATATCTGTCTGCTATGGAATAATTCAGCTGGAGATACTTGGGTTGTTGCATGGCAAGTTGCTCTGTAGTTATGTAGCTCGCTTATAGAATGGGGCAATCGCCTTCCAAGTATAGCAGTACCCTTATTCACAATGTAAAAGTCACATTTTGCAGAATTTGATTCAAATTGTACAGTCACTGGCTATCCACCAAGCACAGGGATTGGATCCTTTAAGTAACTGACCAGTCTCAGGGCAGGTGCAACAAGTGTATCTTTTGCAAAGTATTTCAAGAAAATATCCTTTGATAGTATAGAAAAAGCTGAACCTGCATCAAGAATCAGGTTAATGGAGTGTCCATTGTCAGCAGAAGTTCATGAAAATCTTTAGTAGAACTATGGCAGACCATAGCAAAGTGACCTGACTTTAAACATTTGCGGCACATTTTGCAGGACATGTAGCATAGTTTGCAAGGTGTTGTGTTTAACCACAGTGAAAGCAGTATTTTTATTTGCTGCACGGTTTTGCAGTGAATCCCTTTCCTTAGCACTGTATTTTTCCTGTGACTGATAATTATTAGGCCACAGTTTTGAATTCACAATCTGTACATTCCCAGCAGTTCATTGACTGAGAGTTTTAGCCTCTGCCACAGCTGTTTCAATTTGGCTAGCAACTGTAATAGCCTTTGCAAGGGTTAAATCTTGCTCTAGGAGCAGTCTTTAATGCATGGTGGGTTTGTTTTTTCCACTATTTGGTCTCTTAGCATTTTAGATTCCTAAACTCACAGGTAACAACCAGCTCTCTCAAAGCTGCTACAAATTGTTCTGTGGATTCGCCATTATACTGTCCACGTTGGCGGAATTAATATCTTTCAGCAACCACATTTACTCTTGGCACAATAAAGTTCTTTATAGCCGTAAGAGCAGTTTCATAAGTTTCATCATGTAATGTATAGAATATACTCTGTCCCTCTGCTCCCAGGAAGTGGATAAGTAAAGCACGCTTTCTAGCTGCAGAAATCTCTCCTTGGTTAGCAGCAATAATGTAATTATCAAACATATGGATCCAAGCAGTAAAAGGTATGGTAGGCTCATCACGGTTTGGTAGAAAAGGTGCAGGCTGCTGCAGAGGTAGAAGAGGCATCCTTGTCGCCATTTGTTGTGTTTGGTAGCCGAGGAGGAGCAGGGTATAACAGTGCTTTATTAGCAGACTCATTGCAGCCATTACACAACAGCAGTAACTTCATTCTTTCACTTTCAAGCTGTATAGATAGTTCTGTGTCTGCACAGGGACACCCGCAGGCCATTTGTATAAACACCACAAACCATTAGCGAGCTAGGTTGCTGGTAGGTTACAGAAGGTGAGGTATATAAAATGCAAGCTTTGTTATAATTTTCAGGGTAGTGTTGCTGCTTGGTGCTTTGCCATGAAAAGATACATTTACTCATTTTAGATTTGGCAGAATGTGGATTACTTACTTATTTGCCAATTTTACCACATAATAATCAGGCAGTATATTTATTTGGTAGTAGAAATCTATGCCATGAAATATGTATGCACTCACTTCATTTTGAGATCTCTATGGCAGATACTTTGGTAAACCTATGCAAAATGGGCATCATACAATTTTGAGGACCCCTGGCAATCCTATTTATGGTGCTTTTTCTTGGTACATAATGATGCAATGGCCATATGATGCTGGGAAGTTGAAGCTGTGGGGCAATTTCAGATATTTCGCCAAAACCGCCAATTTTGGGAAAGCCTTGGTTTTTGGGGGGCAAAAATATTTTTCTGTGTTGGGCATCAAACTGTTTGGAGGACCCCTGGCAATCATATTTAGGTGCCTTTACTTGAAACATATTAATGCATGTACAATATGATGCTGGAAATTTGAAGCTTTGAGGCAATTTTCAGGTATTTCACCAAAACTGCCAATTTTGGGAAAGCCTTGCAGCTCAGTAGGTTGGAGTAGAAAATCATGGGTACCCATTTTAGATTCGACTGAATGTGTACTTTCAAAAAATATGTGGTTTTGGGGGTAGACCTATTTTTCTATGTTTCTACCCCAGAAAAAATGCAGTCAATGCATTGATTTTTCATTAAAGGAGACATATGGCATACATGAAAAAAACCCTAATTTTGTAGGCAATAATCAGTAATATATAGTGTTGCTTTTACATGATACTAAAATTAATATTATCTTTAAAAATAGTGCCTTTATTAGAGCTCCCTATAGATGTTCTCTGGTCCCTGTCTGTGTTTCAAATGAGGTCTGGGTGTGTCCTAACGGTCCCTGCCAGAAGCACAGTAGGAGGGGGACAGCCAATCACAGCCCTGCAGTCACACAAGCACAGACAGGCTTCAGTTCCCTATCAGGTCCTGCTAGCTGCTGATTGGTTCCTGTCCTACAGTGCAGTGGGCTGAGAGCCGCCGGCTCCCCTGCACAGCCTGGGAATTCAGGGAGCAGGAAGTGGAAGAGAAGGGAGGGATTATTAGGGTTTTGCAGAAATATTCAATAACTCAGCCTGAAACACTTTTTTTAAGCACAATTCTTCTATATCTAAATGAGTATAATGCACTGGTACATTCTCTTATTTTTTACACTATATGTCTCCTTTAACTGAAGTGACCTACATGATTATTTTTATGTGCTAAATTTGTTTTGAGGCCTCTAAACCTATGCACAATGGGTATCAAACTGTTTGGAGGACCCCTGACATATTTAGGGTGCTTTTGTTTTGGTATGTAATGATACATGGGTGATGTGATGCTGGAAAGTTGAAGCTTTGAGGCAATTTTCAGATATTTCACCATAACTGGCAATTTTGAGAAAGCTTTGCGACATGGAACAGAAAATGCAGGGGTACCCATTTTAGATTCAGCAGAATATGTACAAGGGGCATAACTATAGAGGAAGCAGACCCTGTGGCTGCAGGGGGCCCAAGAGTTATAGGGGCCCTATGAGTCCTTCATGAGTCCCAAGTAGTAGTAGAGATGCCTGGTGCACACAGGTAGAGGCTCGGCCACCTCACAGAAATCAACAACAGAAGAAATTCCAATGGCACACAGGTCTGAATGAGTACTTCAAGGATTTATTGTGCGGAGTGCAGATGCAACGTTTCGGAGAACAAACTCCTTTGTCAAGCAAAGGAGTTTGTTCTCCAAAACGTTGCATCTGCACTCCGCACAATAAATCCTTGAAGTACTCATTCAGACCTGTGTGCCATTGAAATTTCTTCTGTTGAGGCTTAGCAGGTAAGTCAGTGTAAGTAATGCCTCCCAGTTTTGCCCAAGTCATTTTGCCCCACTCTCACTTAGTATATTGCTACCTTAGTGTGAAAGTGCAGGCGACCCCACAATGAACCAGCAAGGAGAATCTAGGAAAAGTAAAAGAAAGGGTGAAGCCTGAATGGTTTTCAATGGTTTGAAAAAGAGTACAAACAAAAGGTATGCCAAATTTAGTGCTACCTTGAATTCTACCTTGAATGTGATATATTTTCTATGTGAGCAATATCTAAAATGCAGGCATATGCCCCCTTTAATATAATGCACACACTGTTGTCATATTGTCACTGGGTTTATTGGAGACTGGTGTGAATATATACTCTTTGTAAAGCACTGCATGAATGTGTTGGCTACAGATAATACATTGTAAAGGTTTTGGCCCCTGTAAAGTTTTGATGGTATAGTCCATTATAGAAATGTGTAAGTGCTTAATTCCAGGGTCACTTCCAGGTCAGTCCCTCCCACAAGGAGGAGCCAATGGGAATGTGGGAGGAAGCGAGTGACACAGGGATGAAGGGGAAGAAGAAGAATAAAACTGAGCGGGGGAAGAAGGAGAGAATCCTGAATCTCACACTGGAGATGATCTATCTGCTGACTGGAGAGGTGAGGGGCACTGTGACTGGCACACTGACAAGAGACTGTCTGTCTGTACAAAGGGGGTCTCTCTGCAGCTCAAACACCATTCTCTCTTCCTTTCAATATTTAGCACTACATCCCTAGGAAGAAGTCAGATGATGGGGGGGCCCTGCATGCCCCTGGCTCCGTCATACACAAGGAAAATAACCACAAGAAGATCCTGGAACTCATGTCCAACATCATCCAGCTGCTGACTGGAGAGGTGGGTACAGCGGCCCCTTATTGTTTAGTAACAGTGTATGATAATCCCTTTCTCTGGCTGGGGGATGACTGGAACATTGTGTGTGCCAGGTTGCCATAAGGTCTGATGATCTTTCCATCTATTTTACCTTGGACGAGTGGGACTATATAAAAGGAAACAAGGACCTTTACAGGGAAAGGATAGAGGAGGAGCCTCAGAAACTTTGCCCCCTGGGTGAGTAATGTTAATAAATGATCAGTTCTTTAATGGTATGATTATGGTACCAATGTTTTGCTATGCCTTCTCCCAACATGCCTTGTTGACATGCTTTAAGTCTACATCTGACCTACCCATGGCATCGTTGAAGCAGACAGTATGGACCATCCTTAAAGTAGATATATTATGTATAAAACAAGAATGTACTGGTGCATTTAACTCTTTTAATGCAACTTTCAAAAGTTGTTTCTGGTTACTTTATTGAAAATTACTGCAAAATCCCACCCATTTGTTCCACTTGCTGCTGTCTCCTTTCACAGGCTGTGAATGGGAGCTGGAGGCACTCCGCTCACTGCACTGTAGGACAGGAATCGGCAGCTAGCAGGACCTGATAGGGAACTTAAACCTGTCTTTGCTTATGTGACTGCAGGGCTGTGATTGGTTATACCCCTCCTACTGTGCTTCTGGCAGGGACACACACCCTTCATTTGAAACCAGATTAAAGAAGGAAAGCTATTGAAGCATTTTATTGCCAATAGTTTAGCCACAATAGTGCAATCTATTATACTGTATTTATTCTGTAGAATGCTTTAACATACCAGAGTAAACAGCTCTAGACTAGGTATCTGTTTGTTTAGGATAGCAGCTGCCATATAAGCTTGGTGTAACATCACTTCCTGCTTAAGTCTCTCCCTGCTCACTCATATCTTACAGCAGGAGGGGTAGAGGAGTAAACTGAGCATGCTCAAGCCCTGCCCCGGAGGTTTAAGATGACAACAGGAAGTCTGATTCAGAAATCCATGTGTACACAATAGAAGGACAGAAATACAGTGTATTTTTGACAGAGGCCTCTCAGCAGCATTTCTTTGATGATTTACTGGTGTATTTATATAGGCCTTACTGATAAATATTACTTAGTTTTAACCTTTCCTTCTCCTTTAACATCTTCGAGGAACTCCAATAAAGGGTGCATTTTCGAAGACAATATTTATTTACATCAAACAAGAACCATATAGAATATGTTCTGTCCTCCCTACGTTTTACCTTGGGGTAGTGTGTAGTTCCAACATGCAGCTAAACCTAACCACACTCCAATAAGAACTGAAATCTGTAGATTTTACTGTAAACAAATAACAGAAAATAGAATAAGTATGTTTGCAATGAACTGAACAATATTCAGACATGTAAAAGGGAGAATATAACTAGCAAAAAACTAACTGGCATGAAATGTACATGCAGCAATGTCTCGGGGAGTGCTTGAAGCTGTGGAGGTGATTTGGTGCAACTTTGAGCCTATTTGCTTACCAGTGATGCTAACATGAGGAGAGAATGAAACTGTGTGCTTCTTCCACACCATAAGTTGTTAAAATGGAGTATTGTCTTCCACAAAACATTGCACTAGGTCACATGGAAGTACGGTAACCAGATAGGTTCAAATGCACTGCTGTAACTGGCCTTATAAAGGTACTGGATAGATACAGGAAGTGGTCTTGCGTAGTTACAACAAGTATCCAGCAGAGGGAGTTCACAGCAGGTGAGTCGTGAAAAGCTTATGCATGGTGAAAGCTTATGCTGGAGATATGATGGTATACTTTACTTTTTTTTAATTATTTATCCCACATGTCTCCTTTAATAAAATAAACTGCAGGCCAGAGTCAGTTGAAGCTGAGCCAGGTGAGTGGCGTTACTGATGGGGAGGGCACTGTACAGAATTAGTCCCACCCATGAGTGAGTCATTGGTCAGTCCAACCTGCATCACTACTAAGCTATTGTTTGTTTAAATACAGAAACTTAAATGGCTACTTAAGGTCATAGCTGCAGTTGTTACTCAACTGAACTGGTACTCTGGGGACAAAGGTTGAAGTGCATTTTTAATTTTTGAAATCCTTGCAGTAGTCAAATAATATTGTGCTTTAAAGGACTAGAAACCATTGAAGAGACAAAAGGAATGCATTAAGAAGGGTTCTGACATAATAAGAAAAGGGAGAGAGAGAGGCAGACTGAGAGGACAGAAGATTTTGTGAGAGTTACTCTGTTGGTTGCTGAGAGAGGGGTCGTCCGTGATTGTAGAAAATGGTGGGAAGGAGAAAACGTTGTGGTGGAATTTCCATTGTGTTGATGTTCAATCAATGAATGCATTTAGGACATGATCTAAATCTAATACAGAAAATATATTTGGGTCCAAGTAGTCTCTCCCACCAAACCGATTATTAGTGAATTAGCCTAACATCATCTTACTATGCAAAGATTGGTCACCAATTTAAGAAAGAACAACTGTGCTGTTGACCCTTAGCTATTTGTGGTGTAATCAAGTCTACTGTCTCATGGCACCCCCTCCAGACCCCATGCTCTTTTATGTTGTACGTGTGCATCTTTTCTTGCATTTGCATTTCCTTTCTTGCATTTTCTTGCCCCGAACGCTGGGCCAGCGGGGCTCACCGAGTTTTTACCCAGTGTCCCGACGGCTCAGTCTGACCCTGAACAAATACATAATTTTTAGATATATAAATGATATGAAGATGGTGTGGGACCATTGTAATCAGAGGAGTAAAATGTACTGATTGGACCAAAGGCTGACGGAGCATTAGCTCTGTACCCCATCTCCATTGATTTGAATAAGATCCACTTGTGTACAGTCACATGGAGCAAAGGTTGACCAAAATATGCAAAAGCAGGCAATATCAGGTGAACCTCTGCTTCGCCTTCGAATAATTTGCCGACCACAGATGTCAAATTTACTGGGCTATAATTGCCAGGCTGAGATTATAAGCCCTTTTTGAATATTGGAATGACATCAGCTTTTCTCCAATCCATAGGTACCATACCAGATGAAAGTAAATCTGATAAAATCAGATATAGGGCCAGTGTAAAACTGAATTAAGCTTTCTTAGAACCTTGGGGTGTATGCCATCAGGCCCTGGAGCCTTGTTAACATTAATTTTTATTAAAGCTTTATGACTCATATCCTGCGTCAACCACTCATTACATTGAGCTGAGCCATCAGTGCAGCTATGAGGTGAGCCTGGGAACTCAGACTCCTCTGTTGTACACACTGAACTAAAGAACTGATTAAGCAAATTTGTATTTTCTGTTACAACATACTCGTACCATTAAAGGAGAAACCTGCATCGTTTTACTATTAATGTACTTAGAAAACATTTTGGGGTTAGTCTTAACCTCCGCTGCAATGCACTCATCATTTCCTTCTTTGCCTTCAGGATTACTGATTTACAACATTTATTTATAGTATTTATATTCATTAAATGCAGTTTCTGTCCCAACACACTTGCAGTTTTTAAATGCCTCTCTTCTTTCCTATTAACTTCTTTACTCTGTAGACGCACTAAGAATCACCTTCTGTGGCTTAATATATTTACTCCTTAATGGAATAAATTGAGAACAGTAACACTTTATTATCATTTTAAATGACAACTTTTTGTGTTTTTAGCTGAAAACGTAATGCTACAAATCAATACTCTGAAGGGCAGCCCCAAGGCACGTGACTAAAATGATCTTTTAAGAAATTTGTGTTTTTTTGTTGCCCCAGTGTATATTTGTTTTTTGCCCCAGACATTAAATGATATAACATTATGGTCACTTTTACCCAGGGATGGAACATTTGCTATACGTTCTGGGTCATTAGAGATCATTACACTAGCATTTTTTCTGGTTGGCTCCTCAACAACCTGTGTCATTAAATTGTCATGCAACAAGTTTATAAACTTGTTCCCATGTACTGTTGCTCCAGTTAATATCTGAGGAAGATACTCTACCCATAAGACTTCTGCCCCCTCATTTTCTAACATATCCTCCTTCATATACACTTTTATATCATCATACATACCCCTCCTCCTTTTCTATTGCTTCTGTCCCTCTGAAACAAAGTATAGCAGCTGCTATTAACTGCCCAGTCATGCGACTCATTCAGCCATATTTTCGGCCACACCGGTCACATCAAATGTTCCCTCCAGCACCTCCAGCTCTCCCATTTTACCAGTCAGACTCCTTGCATTTGCAAACATACATTTAATACTGGTACCATATTGAACACATGACATGTGGTCCTCCTTATCCTTAACAGTACCCCCAACCAAATCTCCTCCCCCATTTTCCCTTCCTTTGCCTAATATTTCATCTAACCTGTCTTCCACTGAATTTTTTACTGAAACCCCCCACACCTAAAAATCTCCAGCAACCATCTAGCCATCTTCTCTCACAAAACGGCTGCACCATTATCACTGAGGTGCCCCCATCCCTAGCAAAGAGCCTGTAGCCGACTGAGAAATCAGCCCTGTTCTTAAAAAACCCAAAACCCTCCTCCCTACACCAATCTCTCAGACACGCATTAATCTCCCTAAGTTCCCGCTGTCTTCTTAGCGTTGCTCGTGGCACAGGTAATATCTCTGAGAAAATTACCTTGGAAGTCTTTGCCTTCAATTTTACACCTAGTTTTTTAAATAGTTCTTGAGGACTTCAACACCTCCTCTAACTTTGTCATTGGTACCTATGTAAACCAAGACTGCGGGGTCTTCCCCAGCCCCTCCCAATAATCTGTACACTCGTTCCACCATATGCCTAACCCTAGCACCAGGCAAGCAGCATGAAGGGTCATTACGGAAAATTATCCTATCCAGCTTTCTAATAATTGAATCACCTATAACTGGAACCTGTTTTCCCTTCCTTGCACTCCTCCCACCACCCACCACTGCCTCCCAAGGTGCTCTGAAAGCCAGCCTGCTCCATACACGCCAGTTCAGAGCTTTCCTCCCCAGCATCTGCAGACAAAATGGCGAATTTGTTGTTTTGGACAAGGAAGCCAGCTCTCTTTAACTTGATTGTCAGTTCTGGATAGCCAATCACAGCCCTGTAGTCACACAAGGATGCACAGGCCCTGCTCGCTGCTGATTGGTCCCTGTCCTATAGTGCTACCGGGAATTCAGGGAGCAGAAAGTGGAACGGAAGGGAGGCATGGATTATTATGGTATTTGCAGAAATATTCAATAAATTATCCTGAAATACTACTGTTTTAAGCACAATTCTTTTAAATCTAAATGAGTATAACACCCTGGTATGTTATTTTTTACACTAAATGTCTCCTTTAAGTCTCTTTATCGGCTCATAGACGTTAAGAGTTTGACCACTTTATATTTTCTTACATCATAAGCTTAGTACTACAAAACTTGTATGTTTAATGCATAGTTTTCCTGTTTTTTCATTTCCAGATTGTGAATTTGAAGAAAAGAGTCTTACAAAATTTACTCCACAAGCAATGTTGCAATGTAATAAATCGCCAAGCAAGTCTGAAGGAGCAGACTTGTGCTCTGATAGAAACCTCACAAACACTGAAACTGACCAGCCTGCACCAGCAGATGGCACTGAGGATGAGACTGCTTCATGGGAACAGGGAAACCAATCAGATTGCAGCTTTAATCCACTTACAGAACAGATACAGAGAACAGATACAACTTCTCCTATCATTGGCTGCAGCCTGAATAACAGCGGGTCAGAAATAAATTGCTTGACAGATAATTATATATCAAATGCCATGAAGGAGGAACAAGCTTCATTGGATACAGAAAGCCATTCAGATTACAATATTATTACACTGGTTGAACAAAGTGAGGAGACAGATCATACTCCTCCTGTCCTAAGATGTAGCCATGCTTCTGAAACATCAAGTTTGTGTGAAGGAGCAAACCCTTTAAACCACGGCAATAATAAGCTTGTAGAACTGACAGAAAGCAAAGTTAGCCCTGCTCCTATAGTGGAATGCGACCGTATTTCTGATAACTATGTATCGGAGACCATGAAAGAGGAGCCAATTTCATGGGTAGGTGGAACCCATTTGGACTTCAACATGAATAAACTTGCAGAACAGATACAGTTGGAACATTCCCGTACATGTATGGTGGGATATAGTGAAGTGAAGGCCACTGATTATGGTAACATTATGATTAATAAATGTATAGATCCTTTGCAGGAGTGCAGGAGCCACTTTAGTAATCGGAGTAGCCTTCTTAAGCATCAGACGATATCTTGTGGAGGAGAAGAATCCATTTCTTGTTCTGATAGTGGGAAAGGGTATGAACAAGATTCCGATCTAAATGAACACCTCGGGATTCATCCAGACAAACCATTTTGTTGCCTTGAATGTGGTAAGCGGTTTAAATTATGCACAAGACTTTTTACACACCAGAGAACTCACTTAGAAAAGAAACAGTTCACCTGCTCTGAATGCGGGGAATGTTTCTCCCAGTCCACAGACCTCACCAAACATCGCAGGACTCACGGAGGAAACAAATCCTTTTCTTGTTCCGAATGTGGCAAACGATTCAGTTATCTGTCAGCCCTCAACCGACATTACAGGAGTCACACAGGGGAGAAACCATTTACTTGCTCTGAGTGCGGGAAATGTTTTACTCACCGTTCAGACCTTAATAGACATCACAGGATTCACACGGGAGACAAACCATTCACGTGCTCTGAGTGTGGGAAATGTTTTATACAAAGCTCAGATCTTAAAGTACATCAACGAATTCACACAGGAGACAAGCCATTCACTTGCTATAAGTGTGGGAAGTATTTTGTACAGCGCTCCGACCTTCATGTACATCTCAAAACTCACAGAGGAGAGAAACCGTTTCCTTGTTATGAATGTGGCAAATGTTTCTCTTACCGTGCAGACCTTAGAATTCATCTCCTGAGCCACAATGGAAAGAAGCCATTCTCTGCTACATGAAGGGAATTTTAGACCATTTACTGGACCATACAATGGTCAGCTGGGAGGGAAAAAAAACCTATTAAATACATCAGATGCCAGTTTCCACTGGGAGAAGTTGCAAATACCTAGGTGCTGCTGCTAATTGTGCCCCAGGATATAGAAGCAAAAGTAATGATTCAAATTAAAAAAAAAATAGACAGTACAGATATTAATGTTCTGGAAGGCCAATATCTAATTTGGTACACCATGATTATCTTGAGCTTCTAGCTCCAGCAAAGACCAAGTCAACAAGCCTAAAACAATATAATACTAAAAAAAGATTGCTATCTTGAGTGAAGATATAAAGTGTAAAATTAGCTATTTTTTCCTTTCCCAGATACCAGATGTTCAACACCATATTTTGACAACAGGATAGTGGTTCATAAATTATTAGAAAATATACTGTCAATGTGTCTGGTGTTTTGCAGTTATTTAACATTTAAAGGAGAAGTAAAGGCATAATCACTCAGGGTGGCAATGTTAGGCGTCTACCCCAGTGATTATAATTGCTTAACTGATACCCCAGGCTGATGCTCCTGTTTGCAGGTAACTCCTTGGTATGGGGTATTTCTGTAGAAGCTGATGCAGTGTGATCTTTGTTTTCTTTTCTATGGCCCTGGGCAGGCACATGTACAGTAAATCCACAACTGCCAGGCCACGGCCCATTACCAGGCAGCAGACAGCCTTGAGCCACCAAGCCTATCCTGAAATTAACGAGTCGCACCAAATTGGACGCCAGCCCCCCTCCCGACCCCCTCGACTCTCCACCCCCCAAAAATTTTTTGCCTTGAAGAAAATAAAAAAGGTTGGGGACTCCTGCAGTAGATTGTTCTATGGGTGGATTGTGGATGCATGGTTGTGATTGGCTACCTATCTCCCAGTGAACTTCTGGGAAGGGACTGTTAGGAACCTCCTCTGTGATAAAAGTTGGCACACATCCCTTGTGTACAGCAAAAAAAATGGCAATGTAGCCCAAACAAGCCTGATCAGTGTCTAACTGAATTGATTGGACTGAGAATCAAAATAGGCCCTGGCATTTCAGGTATAGAGAGGCACAATCAGCCCACTAAATACTGACATTCTATGGCACAATACAGCAGCCACTCTGACATTTGCCAGGACCCACAGATTGCCAGTCCGGGCCTATGCACATATGACATTTGCAGACCTGCAGCAGCAGAGATGGAGTAGTCCTGCCTATGTCCATGCCATGTTGCTACTCAACGTCTCCTTGGCATTATTGCGCAACTTGTTTCCTGCTGGTACTCTGGGCCAAAGACTTTGCATGTAGTTTGTGTAATCCACTTACTGCTACTGTATGTTTTGGAGGCTTTGTGCTTCACATTTAGTGAGTCAGATACAAGGCTTGGGAGAAAGATAAGTGACAACTGAAAGCTTGGATGGAACGGTTGGCTGAACAAGATCCCAACCAGATTTAAACAAAAATATACAACTTTTATATGGTGAAACTTATTTAAAAATATTAATGAAAATAAACTATTTTGGATGACGTATGACATGTATTTTTATTGAGAGTGCGCTACTTTATTTTACTTGGTTCTCCAAAACCTCCAGATATGCCTTTTTGGACTTATTGCCTTTCTAGACTTATGGGGGGGAATGTAATGAAAGTGGCAAAGAGAAAAGCAATTCACACAAATAATTTCAATTCGCAATGTAATATTCTCTCTTAAACTGTTGTTGCATTGCAAATTTCAATTGCGCTTTGCGAATTTTAGTTGCACACTTTTAGGAAGTGCTTGAAGGTGTCGTAATCTTTTGGAGCAAACGAGTTTTTTTAGTAAGACGTTTTATTACATTCACTGCATATTGGCACAAACAAGTTATATTCAATTTGCACTAACATTTGTTTGTGCAAAGGCATAACTTGTTGCATTGCAAATAGTTTTACCAACGTTTATGACCCCCATTACAAGGTGAAATTGTTATATTCCAGTAAAACGGTCTCAACTGACTTGCAAAGGCGATTGTTACACAGTGTGTGCATGATCTACAATGAACCAATGGTGAAGCCTCCTATGGAGATGTTCTTCATTATGGCAGAATAGGTCGAGGGGATTGTTGATCCCATTTGGAAATTTAAGAGAGGTGCCGGGCATATCACGGTGGTTAAGGTGAAGCAGTGCCATTCAGGACAATTCTAATGTCTTTATTATTGACTCTGTGAATTTGTTGTTTCTTGTTTTAAAGTCTAATTTTGCATGAGTGCTGCTACTAATGGTGTAATTATTGGGGGGCATGCCCCCCCCCCAGAGGAGACCAATGCAGTTGTGAGGAAGCTGGCTACTATTATTGAACCCAACGGTATGTGATGTTGAACACATGTAAGACTGTGCAGACCCTGTTATGGTTATGCTACAAGTGCTAAACTCCAGATAGTAACTTGTACGCCTCCACTCACACAGTGCCTGACGCTTGCAGTTCTTCACTGAAATCAGCTGAGACTGTACACGCCTCTTCTATTTCAACACTAAGGGGCCGATTTACTAAATTCACGTGAAGGATTCGAAGTTCGAATGAATTAGATCGAATTTTGAATGCAGGGTTTATTTGTTTGGTCGAATATGTGAATTTTGGCATATTCATCATCGAATAGGGTATGATCGAACGATCGAATACATTTGAATAGAGTCGAATGGACAAATATTCGATAATTCGACCAGCGAAGGATTTAAACTTTATTCGATTGCCTACTTCGCCAGATTGGACCTACCGAATTACAATAGAAGTCTATGGGAGCCCTCCCATAGGCTTCTGAGGCTAAGTCCTGATCGAATAGGATTCGTATGATCGAAGTCTTCGAATAGATTTGTATTCGATCGTCGAATGATCGAATAAAAGGTAGCCTAGAACTATTCTATTAACATTCGAAAATCGAATGCTAATCGAATATTGAATAGAAACAAATTATTTTTGGGGAATAATAGTAAATTTGCCCCTAAATGTGGAAGAGACAGGAGGCTACTACACGATTTAGGGGTGAAATCAGCCAGCGTATTTTAGCTAGGGCCCATGTTGCTCTAGCCTTAATGCTTTGTTAAATGAATTGTCTGCATCAGTGCATTCCAAACCAGCACAGACAGGCTTCAGTTTCCTAGCAGGTCCTGCTCGCTGCTTATTGGTTCATGTCCTACAGTGCAGTGAGCTGAGAGCCATGGGAGGGAATTCAGGGAGCAGGAAGTGGAAGGGAGGGATTATTAGGGTTTTTGCTGAAATATTAAATAAATCAGCCTGAAACACTACTTCTAAAGCAAAATTCTTCTATATCTAATTAAGTATAATGCACTGGTACATTCTTATTTTTTACACAATATGTTTCATTTAAGGCCAGTTAGTGTGAAAGTTGGGGAGAAAGGAGGCTTCTGTAGTAAACTGCTACCTCTTCTATCGGTAAGTATTGCCTGTCGCTTTCAATTTGAAAAAATTTTTTTTTTTGAGGATCAGATTTCTGAAGCCTGATGCATTGTCACTATTCAGCAATCGCCATATTGTTTTTCCAGCTGCCCCTAATTTAACCTGGTATTGGATGGGCATAAATGGGCCACTGCTGGGCTAGCATGTCACCTGAGCAGCATCAGGGTCCATGAGATTCCGGTATTGTGAATAAAAATAAATTTTATTTTTAATTCCTCCATCACAAAAATGTATTTGCAAAACTGTGGCAAATGCAAGAAATAACATAATTCACATCAATGCATTTGGAGTAAGAAAAAAAATGCCCGTTGACTTAAATTTTTACCAGTTCATGAATTTTTTTGCCAGAACAGGAGAGATTTGCACTAATCTTGATGCTGCATGTGCAACATTTTTACTACAGGACAAGGGCAGATTTGTTTATCAGCTTGACTCTATTCCAAAGCCCCTCTGGCCACCAGTGATTGTTAAAGGGGAACAACGGCTTCCAAACTAAAATTTGATAAAGAGGCTCACATAACACAGCAAACCCCTAATATACCCATCAACGTTACCTGCTTCTTCAAAAAGTATTACTAAATGTAATTTTCTAAGCTAAAATCCAGCTGTTCAACAATTCTTCTCTTTCTGCATCATTTGAAATCCTGGGAATAAACACTGATGTTACAAATTGTAACAACTTCCCCACAGCCTACAGAGGAACTACATAACCCACAATACATTGCACTGTGATGTTCTGTTCTTTATTGAAATCAGGTGTGCAGGGAATTGTGGGGTTTGCAAGATGCAGGCTAAGGAGAGCTAGCTGTTAATACAAAATAACAGTAGCCAGCCAGCTCAGCAAAGTAGTCAGACAGATCAGTAGGCGAGCAGGGGGCTAGGCTCTGGGAATTGCCAGAAACCACTGAAAACCATGAAAAGTCTGCACATTTTAAATGCTGCTCCAGTAGAATTCTGCATTGAAATCGATCCATCTCAAAAGAGCAAAGAGGTTTTTTTATATTTAATTTTGAAATCTGACATGGGGCTAGACATATTGTCAATTTCCCAGCTGCCCCAAGTCATGTGACTTGTGCTCTGATAAACTTCAATAACTCTTTACTGCTGTACTGCAAGTTGGACTGATATCACCCCCCCCCATCAACAATGGGAAGGTAACCAGATAACAGCTCCCTAACACAAGATAACAGCTGCCTGGTAGATCTAAGAGCAGCGCTCAATAGTAAAAACCCATGTCCCACTGCGTACTATTCAGTTACATTGGGAAGGGAAAACAACAGCCTTCCAGAAAGCAGTTCCCTCCTAAAGTGCTGGCACAAGTCACATGACCAGGGGCAGCTGGGAAATTGACAATATGTCTAGCCCCATGTCAGATTTCAAAACTGAATATAAAAAAATCTGTTTGTTCTTTTAAGAAATGGATTTCAGTGCAGAAGTCTACTGGAGCAGCACTATGAACTGCGTTTTGAGAAAAAAAACGTTTTCCCAAGTCACATGACAGTATCCCTTTAAAGTGATACTGACACTAAAAAATAAATTTTAACATATGAATGTACATTAAGGGGCAGATTTAGTAAATTCACGTGAAGAATTCGAAGTTCGAAAAATTCGAATCTTCGAATATGCAAATTAGGCAAATTCGACCATCAAATATTTGAATTCAAGTAATTTGAATATTGAAATAAAATTTTATTTGAATATTCGATGGTCGAATAACTTCCCTTTAAAATTTAATCGACCACCTACTTCACCAGAATCAAACTACCGAATTGGGAAGCATTACTTTTGATCGAATAAAAAAAAATTCGATCATTGCGGTAAAATCCATGGTCCCCAAATGTTCCCTATAGGTCATGTTGATCATTTTTTGCTGAGAGGTTTGTTTTTGTATATAATTGTTAGTTGAAGATCCTAAGCCTGACTCTCTGTCCCATCTCAGGCTGTTAGTTACAGTTTCTAATGCTGCACAAATATGGAAGCCCCCTCATACAGGAACATGGGGGATCAGACAGGTCATGTAAAAGCATCATGCAAATACTTTATGGCAAAGTTACAAGTAGCTTTCAAAGCAAATATTATAATAGATGGAAAAAAAGTTTCATTTCAGGTTTCCGTATCTCTTTAAGGTCCGGTCCCCACAGACGCAAAGATCTTCCTCTGCCAAACGACCGATCTTAGCAAAGTCCGACCAATCTATCAAATTATCGTGCGGTTAGTGGGATTCGAATGATAGCACATTTTACAATTTTTTCATATGACATAGGACATTGGTCTGAAAATTGATCAGCCAGGTTAGAAAATCTTTATCTCATCTACCTATGTTTGCAGGACAAATCAGACACGTCGGACATTTAAACGATCGTTTTGAGACAATCGTGGTCTCACGATAACCATTGTATTACGTCTATGGACGATCAATCTTCAGGCCGATGTCGGACAAAAAATCGTAAAATGTACGTCATGACATACTGTGCATATAATCTCAGATCCCAGGCCCAGTCATACAACCAGTGCCTTCTCTCTGTCAAGCTAGGCCTTTAAAATTCTACTATTATTTAAAGGGGAAGTAATCCTTAAAACCTTTAAATTAACTTTGAGCATGATGTAAGCCATGCTTTGAATGTTTTTTTTTTATTTTAATTATTTTGTAACTCTGGCATTAAAAATAGAGATTAGGGTCAGAGACTGCTTCTATTCGCCTTTCTCACTTATCTGTGATTTCCTCCATTGAATTAGAAAATTTCTCAAGTCAGCATTAAAAACGTCCTGCCCAGCATCTGATAAATGGATGCCGTCCTCTCTGAACAGCTCTGGAGACTTGATAGTAAAGTCGCTGTGCGTCACTACAAAATCTCCATTTGACTTCATGAACCTACTGAGGGCTCTGTTCACTTTCTTGCGTGTCTTGTCTATGGCCACTTGAGACTCCGCACCTTTCCATGTTGGCCTTGGTATTAAATTTGACCAAGCCAAGGCCTTAGGTTTTTTCTTGTCTTTGATTTGTAGAAGGTCAGTCCTAATGTCAATTATCAGTTGAATGGTTTTTGTTGAAGTAAGGTCATTGCCACCAGCATGAATAATAAGCAGGTCTAGGTGGCTTGTGTCCGTAGTCTCCAGCAACTTGCCAAAGTTTTTCCACAGCAAGTCCTCCTCACTGAGCCATGATATTGTCATATGTTCCTCGGGTATTCCTAACTGGCAACCTTCACCATTCTCAACTGCCCTTTGGAAAGCCTTGGAGACACACGAGTGGCCTGCAATTAGGACCTTCAGAGGTTGGGGTAGCCCTGCAAAAAAATTAAGATTGAGCCAACTGTAAACCTGCACACCAATACAAAATAAAATGCATTATCAGGTTTATAATCAGAGACCTTCTTATTAACACGTCAAGAAAATATCAACAGTATAGACTATGCATGTGTCTCAACACATAAAGGGAATTGTTTTTTATATAGTCAACTCACTTGGTGGTGGTTTCCTCCATTCAGTTAGGAAAGTTCTCAAATCAGCATTAAAAATGTCCAGTCCAGCATCTGATAAATGGATGCCATCTTCTCTGAACAACTCTGGAGACTTGACAGTAAAGTCGCTGTGCATAACTACAAAATCACCATTGGACACCATGAACCTACTGAGGGCTCTGTTCACCTTCTTACGTGTCCTGTCTATGGCCACTTGAGACTCTGCACCTTCCCAGGTTGGTCTTGGTAATACATTGGACCAAGCCAGGGCCTTAGGTCTTTTCTTTTCTCTGATTTTAAGTAGGTCAGTCCTAATGTCAATTATCAATTGAACGGTCTTTGTTGAAGTAAGGTCATTGCCACCAGCATGAATAATAAGCAGGTCTAATTGACTTATATCTGTAGTCTCCAGCATTTTGCTTAAGTCTTTCCACAGAAAACCCTCCTCGCTGAGCCATGATATTGTCATGTGTTCCTCTGGTATTCCCAATTGGCAACCTTCTCCACTCTCAGTTGCTCTCTTGAAGGCCCTCGAGACACATGAGTTGCCTGCAATTAGGACCTTCAGTGGGTGGGATGAGCCTAAAATAAATAAATAAAAAGGAGTCAATGAGCAGTGTCTTTAAAATGCATCATAATGAAGAGAAAGCAACAGATACAAAAAATAGAAGTGTATGTTGACCCAAATCCATTTACAAGGATTAAGAAAGGTTAACTAAACAGTAAATATAATATAAAGTTCACTTTACTTAATTCATAGAAATCCCCAGACTCACCAGAAACTGCAGGTAAAATGACTCCTGGATGCTGTTCTGTATCAGTGGCAATTGACCTCTCTATGGTTCCTAGGTCAAATGATGGTCCCTGGACCTCCTTCATTGTCCCTGAATTTGTTTTAAGACCATTTTCAGCTGAATCTGTTCCTGCCTCCCATTTTCTGAGGAAGAAACTTGGACCCCACTCATAACTCTTCCATGGATCCCAAAATCCACCTGTATTTGGAGGAAGGGATGGATCGAATGAGTGGCAACTTTCTTTTTCACACACTGAATTCTCTTCTCCAGAATGAACCCTATTTGAGGATAAAGATCTCCTGTATCCAATAGGATCCTGTTTTGGTCTTGAAAGCCTCTCACTTCCATTATCCAGGGCATCATATAAGGTACTGAGTTGTTCTTCAGCACTTGTTTCTGCTTCCCAAGGACAAACAGAAATAATACTGCAACTGATTGCAGCCTTTTCCATGCCCAAAATATTTGTGGTTTTGTGTCCAAATCCAGCCATATTACACATTGGAGATTCCAACCCACGAACCCGCTTGCTGGGCCCACTCGGGGCATCTGTGTCTATGAAATTACCATGCTGAGCCATCAGTCTTTTACTGTTCATTCTCTGAGCTGCATACAATTGTCGCTGAGCTGTATAGGAGAGGCCTGCTCCATTGTGTGGTCTCTCCATCATTAAATTCCTATACCTGGACAAAAAAATATAAAATTTTAGTACCCACTATTACCAGTCCATTTATAGTTGATGTGTCAAATGCATGATGATATATCAACCTGGACATATACAAATGACCTGTATGAGGTCTAAAGAAGATGTATCTCTTCATATAAAAAGTGTCCGTAAAAAGCCCATAATTTGTCACAATTTCTATTTTAAAATTTTACTTACGCTGTCCTTAGATATTTATACATTTTCCCTTATAATACATGAGTGATACTCAGAGTTTCCTGTATCTCAGCCTGCAGCCTTGTGTCTTTATATGGTCACACCCCTCAGTGACTTCTAATATCCTTATCATTTACAGTAGGGGGTACATTATCCCTTATAATACATGAGTGATACTCAGAGTTCCCCCCTGTATAACTCAGCCTGCAGCCTTGTGCCTTTATATGGTCACACCCCTCAGTGACTTCTAATATCCTTATCATTTACAGTAGGGGGTACATTATCCCTTATAATACATGAATGATACTCAGAGTCCCCCCTGTATAACTCAGCCTGCAGCATTGTGCCTTTATATGGTCACACCCCTCAGTGACTTCTAATATCCTTATCATTTACAGTAGGGGGTACATTATCCCTTATAATACATGAGTGATACTCAGAGTTCCCTGTATAACTCAGCCTGCAGCCTTGTGCCTTTATATGGTCACAGAACAACCCCTCAGTTACAATATCCTTAGCATTAAGTGCACAGGAACTCAAACCTTTAATTTCAATTAAAACCAGAGTTTTTCACAAAAAAATTTAGCATCCTCTCCATAAGGTAAAATGATTCAAGAGTGAACCAGTTGTACTACAATTCACCTGACAAAAAATTAGAATTTAACAATTAAAAGTGACAAGGAACAAACAATATATTTACCTGTTTCTGGGTAAGTATTCCCCTCCAACCTCTTCTCTTTGCTCCCTCCACAGAATTCTGCCCCTGTGGGACTGACACCAACTCTTTATAGCAATTCTGAGCTGCCCCTCCTCTCTGTATCAGCTATGGGGCTTTAGAGTGATTGGGGGAGGTCATTGAGTCCCTTTATATAGTTTCTTCCATAGCAAAGAGACTTCTCTGGGTTATTTACATATGAATCAAATATGGAGAAACCTTGTTAGCGTCAGACAGTGGCCCCACCCAGACTATTGTCCAATTTAGGTGTTGAATAAACATTCCTTCTGCTGAGGGACCCTGCATACTGTAATTAGGGTCAGGGGGCTGGGCATCAGATGGTAAATAGACTAAAGAAGAAACTACTGCCATATATATATATATATATATTTTTTTTTTTTTTTTTTCAAGTGAAAAAGGTCAGATTGCTGACCGAAACGTCAGTTCGGGCTTCACCTTATTAAAACACCTTAATTGTATTATAAGTCCTGTGTGTGCGGACCCTTTTCTACATGCTCTATATATATATATATATATATATATATATATATAGATATGTGTGGGTTTGTGCACCTGAGCAAAGATTGTGTTGTTTATAGAAGGAGATCATGACTATTGCACACTTACCTCTACAGAGACCAGTGTACGCTACAGTGGGCTGTTCAATTTTTAGGTTGACTTCTTTAACTTGTGGTTCAGTGATAGGGGAAGATATAGCACAACACAATGCCCATACTAAAATCCCAAAATCTTTACAGAGAAAGAGCAAGTTTTCATCCTCTGTTGAAAACAAAGGCTCTTACAAAGTTTCAGAGTCTGGTAATGAACCTTCAGAAACAAGGCACCAGTATGTCTGCTAACATGGCACCCAGCTCTGCTTATATCCCCATGTACAATTAAGAGGCAAAAGTTATACAGGTATAAAACCTGTTATCCAGAATGCTTGGCACCTGGGGTTTTCTGGATAATGAATCTTTCTGGAATTTGGATCTTCATACCTTAAGTCTACTAGAAAATCATGTAAACATTAAATAAAGCCAACAGGCTGGTTTTTCCTCCAATAAGGATTAATTATATCTTAGTTGGGATCAAGTACAAGCTACTGTTTTATTATTACACAGAAAAAGGAAATCAGTTTTTATGTTTGGATAAAATTGAGTCTACGGGAGATGGCCATTCAGAACTTTCTGGATAACAGCTTTCCAGATAACTGTTCCAATACCTGTACTGTAAAATTAAATGTTTTCTGGTACAATGGGTAAGTGTTTGATGTGTTCTTTAAATAAACCACTGCCATTTTCTGAATATATAAAATGGGTGCACCATGCCATAACAAATGTAATCAATTATTATAGGATGTAGTGGGGATTCCTGGATGTAGCACTATGAAGGCAGGGAGACATATTGTCCACATCTCTTTACTGAAAGCTGATGGACAAAAACAGCATGTTGAAATATGAGGCTTCCATCTCCCCAATACAATGAGTGGTCTCCCTAAGAGTCTGTTTGTGAGGAGTAAAGGCTTTTCATGGGATGAAGCCAGTTAGAACTCAGGGAGTGAAATGATAACGAACATGTGTAGAGACAAGGGATACACTGAGAAATTGTTAAAATAAAGCTAAGAATGAGGCCAATAAGATGGCACAACAGACTTTATTATAAAATAAGGTGAAGCACACTCAGAACAAGGATACCAGCAGTGCCTGCTGAGCAAACTAGCGTCACCTTAAGCATGGGCGCCAGCTTCACATTCCACGAGATGATGCTGAAGCTCCAATTGCAACAAGAAGACAGGGATTGAGGGACCAGACATAGGGTAGGCTACAGAGCAGGTATGTGCCTGGTGTCCCCCAGCTTTGCCTACTCTGCCTACTCCTTGGGCCGGCCCTGAGAAGACATTTTGTGTAAAAAATAAGAACCCTAATAATCCCTCCCTTCTCTTCCACTTCCTGCTCCCTGAATTCCCAGGCTGTGCAGGGGAGCCATTGACTCTCAACTCACTGCACTGTAGGACAGGAACCAATCAGCACCTAGCAGGACCTGATAGGGAACTGAAGCCTGTCTGTGCTTGTGTGACTGCAGGGCTGTGATTGGCTGTACCCTTCTACTGTGCTTCTGGCAGGGACAGTTAGGACACACCCACCCCTCATTTGAAACACAGACAGGGACCAGAGAACATCGATATGGAGCTCTAATAAAGGGGCTATTTTTAAAGATAATATTAATTATTATTGGTTCCTGTCCTACAGTGCAGTGAGCTGAGATCTGTGAGCTCCCCTGCACAGCTTGGGAGTTCAGGGAGCAGGAAGTGGAAGGGAGGGATTATTAGAGGTTTTGCAGAAATATTCAATAAATCAGCCTGAAACACTACTTGTCTAAGCAAAATTCTTCTATATCTAAATGAGTATAATGCACTGGTACATTCTTATTTTTTTTACACAATATGTCTCCTTTAAGTGGTAATTTGATATAAGGGGGGTTCCCTTTTTCTAAAGTTGTTTTAAGTAATTTATGTACAGACGTGTGCCAGACCCCAATTTTGATCAAAGAGTTTGAATTGTAAGTGGTTGGACCAGGATCATTAAAAAAATTCTATTTCAGGGATCCCCAACCTTTTTCACTTCGGGGACCGGTGTCAAGGCAAAACATTTTTCAAAAACTTGGGGGGGGGGACTCTGGGGGGTCGGTGTCCAATTCAGCGCCCGGCGTCTAATCCTGGTGCACCGGCATCCATTTTGTCACTCCAGTGTCCATTTTGTCACACCTTGTAAAGGCTCTGCGGCCCACTCCAGGACCCGTCCGGTTGTTGGGAACCCCTGCTCTATTTCATTTACTTACCTGACACCCTGAGACAATGCTCGTATCAGCAGAAAACTGCACTGGCCTGGGGTTATTCCAGTGAGCACCACAGAGTGATCTTCTCTCTTCTTCTTCCTACGCATGGCTGTGCATGTGCGTTAGAGCAAATTGGGGAATTGAACCCCGCCGGCGCTAAGCCCCTCTCGCGTAGACCCCCTTCCCTCCCGGGCTATTGCCCCTAACTTGTATATTACCCCATAGCGCAGGTCCCCTTCATGCAGGTTCACAGGCGCCATCTTCGGCCACATCGTCTTCTTCCATCCGCGATGGCGGCACATGCACAGTAGGACGCATTCACCAGTTGGTACTACAGCGCATGCGCCCGAAGTTCACATAGTTTTCCGATTAAACTTTGGGTGCATGCGCAATAGTACCAATTAGCAAAGCATCCTACTGCGCGTGTGCCCTGGAAGAAGACGTTGCTGCTTGGGGGTAATATACAAGTTAGGGGCAATAGTCAGGGGGGAGGGGTTAGCACCTACAGGGTTGAATGAAAAAGCTGTTAATTCATTGTACCACATGCCTCTGCCCTGGGAAATTTGAAAACTGAATAAGCAGGAAGAGGATCACTGGTATAACCCTGGGTCGCTGCAGTTTTCTACTGATAGGATCACTGTCCCGAGTGTGAGGTAAGTAAAAGCTGTAAAGTAAAAAATGGTTTTCCTTCTCCTTTAGGGACACACAAGGACAGATGTTTCCCATGGATTTCATGTCAATATGAGAAGATGAAAGAAATTACGTAACTTTGTATATACTACACAGTATTCTATCTAATCGAGCATAGAGCGAGGTATAGTAACAAATATAATAGTAAATTTTTATTGCAAAAGAAGAAACACCCCGTTCTATCACGAATATTTAAAACATGTATCACCCCCTGGATCGTTATACAGTTTATATCAATGAACCTTATTAAGAAGGCAGGGCTACCATTGAAGGTGGCCTTAGAATCCACTCAATTTATTACACACACAAGTGCTAGGTGCTAATTATTTTGTGACATAAAGTGCAATGTGCTATAATAAATAAACAGATTACCACAATTGATTGGTCTACTTGATTAGTATTTTTAAAAACAATTAAGGTATAATGTTTGTCTGATTTTAGTCTGTATAATTCACCTATTTAGGGCTGTTGGGGATATAAACTGTATAACGATCCAGGGGGTGATACATGTTTTAAATATTAGTGATAGAACGGGGTGTTTCTTCTTTTGCAATAAAAATTTAAGATGAAAGAAATTACTTCAAAAGACATAAGTTGCTTAGAATTCAATTTATTTCATTAGGCAAATGTTTCATGGAGAATGATGTGGTGCAGCCGTCAGTCCCCTCTCAGGGAGCAGCTCGTGTTTAGCACATCTACACTTGCAGTTTATTCATCATTTCATTGTGTCCCAGATAAAACTACTAATGCTCCCCAGCACAACCCAATTCTCACAACTTGTACCACTGACTACAGGTTGCCCCGAGTAACCACTGACAAGCGCACTCGCGGGTTTGCTGTTTATATAGCCATTTGAAGAAGCTGTCACGTGTTAGCGACGTTCCCCGGGGCTTAGCGTCGTGTTCGTGACGTCACCGAGGCCTAATAGCAACTTGGAACCAGCGGCGACCATTCCGGAAGTGGTGGATTAAGAAGGAGACGTAAACAAACAGGAGCCAGTGCACCTCGTCCTGCTGGCTGAAAGTAGAGTCATTGCTATTAGTCCGACCCGAGGAAGGTACATAAAGGGAAGCGGGTGTGAGGGAATCTGCGCGACCCGCCGCAGGGGCCTCTTCTATAGCAGGAAGTTATCTTCTTACGCTTCATCTTCCCCGCCCCCCTGTGCCCGATATAGAGACGCTCATGTTACCTGCAATGTTCTCTGATGGGCGGGCCCATCCCTATACCATGCACTTTCTGCTGTGTCCCTAATTAGCCCGCCCTTTTCTGCCCTGTCTGAGGGGCCTGGTGTCTCTTTTACCTGCAAACCTGACACCCCTCTGTATTACTGGAGCTACTCCCTCCCTAATACTGAGTAACCCTCACCTCTTCCCCTCTGTCCTCTCACCTCTTCCCTTCTACCCCTCTGTCTTCTCGCCTCTCAACTCTTCCCTTCTGCACCTCTGTCCTCT
>CM044447.1:131998690-132011310 GCA_024363595.1 Xenopus borealis | reverse complement strand
TAAATGAGTATAATGCACTGGTACATTCTTATTTTTTACACAATATGTCTCCTTTAATTGTTTTTTCTCTTTCTTTACTGACCGGTCTTTTATCTAATTGCCAATGGAGCATACTGAAAAAATGTACATGGTATCCAAACAAGACTTGGACAAGTTATGACACCTGACATACGAGTAGATTACTGTCATTTTGCACAGAGCTGACTTACCAGAGGATGTAAAAATTAAAATGTGTACAGCTGTTCTTCAAAAATAATTGTTACATGTTAAACAGGAGGAGAAGTATATCCTAACTCTTTTAACTCCATCAGGACCTACTTCAGGACATCAACAAAGTATTAATCCTGATAACACTGATGCTATGGTGCCTGTGATTGGAAGTAATGTAAATGATGGATTCAAGAAAAATGCTGAACTGTTGTTAAGTAAAATGCTATAGGATAAAGACATTGCTTCATGGAATGAAAGGGGAATTTTGATACAAAGACCAGGTTGTTCCTGGATCTAATATATTGGACTTAGTATGTGTTGTCACACAAAGTCATGGTATGTTGAAATGTAAAATGCCTGAAGGATGGGATGTTTTAATACAAGCAATGGCTAAACTAAATATACCACAAATAACAATTAATTACAAAGAATACCACGTTGGTAGCAATCCCCAATTGTAACTGAATTACTGATTTAACATTAAATAAGAAACCGTGAGAAGAACTCTTTCGCCTTGAGAAACCAGATTGGCGAAATGCGCGTCGGCGGAACTTTTATAATTCGTTTTAGAAACCTTTTAATCCTTGTAATTTGTCTCCAATTGGGTGGCCGAAATTGGGGTCCGTTCAGCACAACACTCTCTACTCTAAACCTTCAGCTCTGCAAATGGATCACAAGGGCACTGGATGATTTGTGGTTTTTTAGGCTTATCACAGCGTCACTTAAGCAATAGGGCCTAGGTAACTAACGAGACCACAGTCCCAGTGTCCTATTCCATCTTTGTGGAGTCCCAGCCTTAGAAAAACGCTAGGCAGTTAGCTTTGGGACGACTCCACCTCTCTTTATTTTCTAATTTCCACTCTACAATTCTTTTGTGCTGAACGGCAGTCGAATTATCATTCTAATTAATTAAGGGTGTTACCCATGAATTACTGAATTTTCTCCTTTATGAATTTCACTCTAATGAACTAATTCTCCTATTTATTTAATTATGAGTATCATTATCTAATCATGGCATTCTCTCTAATGAATTTTAGTAATGAATTAATTAAGTGACTTAATCACCTATTTATTGAATTTTTTATTACTAGCACCTAAGCACTTTGTACTAGTGGAATTAAACCTTCGAATTCACTCATTAATTTGGCGTTGTCAGAGCTGATGCTCGTTCTTTCTCACCGTTTGGTATTTAATGTTAAATCAGTAATTCGGTTACAATTGGGGATTGCTACCAACGTGGTATTTTTTGTAGTTAATTGTTATTTGTGGTATTTTTTCTGATCTGAGTCAGATCCACGTTGTGAGCACAAATAGATAACTCGCACATATATTATATAGGGGCATCCTCTTTTACTCAAATAAACTAAATATACCTTCGACTGTTGCCAGAAATTCATCTACAAGAGAATACCTGGACAAGACAAATACAGCGATATGAACCCGCATCTAACACAACACCTCTCAAGTAAAAGACATTCTGTCTTTTCACCATGTTAACACAAGGACGAATGCTACCTAAAAAAAGAGCTGGTCATATGATTAATGCTGGAGACTGGTTAACCCTGTAATGAATATTTAAGAGCAAGTAAATTTAAGCTTAGCATATATATTTATTGTACATATTGGATAAAGAATTATGAAAACTTATGTAGCGTTATTTTGTGTGCGTGTTTTGACAGATTTTACCTAGGGTTATGTGGGTATGAAAATCAATACATACCTAATATCGTAGTATTATGACACACAGAATGTAAGACATGAAGAAAAACAAACATTTGTGTTTATTAAATATTCAAATCAATCAATGAACACCAGTGGGGTTTACACATTTGATGATCTGTCTGTGTTCACAATAAAGCCCATAGGTCACTGAGTTACATCGGCCTTGGGTAACGTCACATGGGTGGTCTCCTGACAACATGCACCGAGCACAAGTGTCCCCTACTATTTTTTTTTATTTATTTTGTGTGTGTATTGACAGATTAGTTAGTTAGTATGTTTTAAACATAGTCATATAATACTTCACGTGGGGGTTTATTTCCAGTATGTTTGATGTTACATACACAACCATATAAATAGTTGACTATGTTGGTGCAGAAAATCGTATTTCAGCTCTAAAGTTTCCACAATGAATGAGAGAGTAATGTCCACTGGGTTCCTGGTCAGGTGAGAAATTAAATGCAAAAATTGTGTACCCGCCTAAAAACTCTGTACAAACAACAAGTATTCCTGAGTCAGCCTTTTGTTTCCCTGTTATTTGCACCAGTGACATATATTCTCTAATAGCGCTATCTGTTTGAAAATTGGGTTGGAATGGCTTGGCAGGGATCTGCTCCCCATCTAAATATAAGGCTGCAAAGTTAATATTATTGTGATAAAAACATAACGGATTGTGTTGACAACTTCCACTGAATGCCTCATTATCAATAAATGCTATTATCACAACTCTCTGTATCTGCCAAAGAAATAGATTTTTGTGGTTTGAGACCCTAAAGTTCAGGATCTGCGGACATTAAAGGGCAAGGAAAGTGTAAAATAGAATAAGGGTAGAAATGGTGTATTTTGTATACTAAACATAAACATGAACTTACTGCACCACAAGCCTAATCAAACAAATGATTTATGCTTTCAAAGTTGGCCACAGGGGGCTGTCATCTTGTAACTTTGTTATACATCTTTGCAAGACTAGACTACATACACATGCTCAGTGTGGTCTGGGCTTCTTAGGCTGGGGACAGACAGGGAGATTCGGGGAGATTCAGTCGCCTGGCGTTTAATAGCAGGCGACAATCTCCCCGAACTTCCTTCTCCCTGTCCGTTGCTAGTTTAAATGTAAAAGCGCCGGCTCTGTGCACACGCGGTACGGCGATTTCCGGAATCGCCCGTAGTTACTTCGTGAGGAAACTTCGGGCGATTCCGGAAATCGCTGCGCAGCGTGTGCACAGCGCTGGCGCTTTGTCATTTAAACTAGCGACGGACAGGGAGAAGGAAGTTCGGGGAGATTGTCGCCTGCTATTAAATGCCAGGCGACAGAATCTCCCCGAATCTCCCTGTCTGTCCCCAGCCTTAGGGATTGTCATAAATGATAAAAAAACAAAGCTGTTCTGCACGGCTGGTAAGTAAGGTGGGGGCTCCCCCTGTTCAAGTATGCTTGTTTCCCTGCCAGAAGTTAGGGATTGTCTGACAATTGCTATCCACAGCACTAAATAAAGGGAAAATTTCACTGCATACATTCAGGTACACATATTTTAATTCAAATATATTGGAGATAGATTTCTTTTTCATTAAAGAAAGTAAAAATGGGATTGTATTTCTTTGTCTTTCCTTGCCCTTTAAACAGAATGAATCTCTGTTGCACGTCAATTTGATTTTGAAATCTATACCGTCTAGTATAAGGTGCTCCTGGTGACAGATCTCATTATGGAGCACACCTAAGAGTTCAACTGGCTTAGAATCTGCTGTAAACCGGGCTCTTTTTATTATATCCAGTGTTATTACCATTCAGTGTGCAGTCATGATGATATCCCACTGTATCTTTATAAAAAAAAAGTCCTGTTGTGAATTGTGAGGCCAGTGATTCTGGTCCATAATTTATAAGTGTCTATCACCAAGGGTAATATCAAGCTGACTGAAGAGTGTAGCTATAGGACAGTTGATGAGACTTACGCAGGAATCAGCCAGAATTGGCGTATTGTCATGGTGAACGATCTTGCATACCATATACAAAAGTGTGTTGTTTAGGTCACAGTAGTATTCGCCACTTCCGGATATAAAAAATTTGAGTGGTGAATTATCTGTAACCGCAGCCAAAGGTTGAACCACCACATAAAGAGATTTTTCAATGTGTGTCGGAGGAATCTGAAAAATATCCAGTTCAGATTTTGTACATTTTGCAGAACAATCATGAATAAACAACACTGTATATCCGTGAGTATCTATAAGATGCCACCCATAGGTCGTTCCTTGCCTTTATGGTTTTTTCTTCTTTTATGTGGTCGGTTTTTGTTCTTAAAAGGTGGAAACACTGGTGGGAATGCACTCCTAGGGGCAGATTTACTAAATTCACTTGAATGGATCGAAGTTTGATCGAATTTCGATCGTAAAATCCAATTGAAGTATCGAGGAAGCCAAATTTGGCTTCTTCGATCATCGAATAGCGAATGATAGAATAAATTCGAATGATCGAATATTCGATCATCGAAGGATTTAAAAATTAAGGGGTATTCGAAAGCCTATTTAGCCAGATTGAGTCCTGATCAAGGACTTTGATTGTACAAATGGTATTCGATCATTGGAATCGTACGAATTATTTGATTTATCGAATGAAATACAATACTTCATTTGAATGATCGAACGATCGGTATTCGATCATCATCGAGGAATCGAAGGAAAAGGTAGCCTAGAACTATTCTATAAGCATTCAAATATCGAATGCTCATCAAATATCGAGGAAAATCGAAGGATTTTTGGGGAATAATAGTAAATTTTCCCCCTAAAGTCACGTTTGCCACTCCTCCGGCATTTACTCACATACACAACTCCTGACCCCTCTTGTTCTTGTTTATCAACAACAGCTGTAGATATGTGGCCCACAATATCCTTTGCAATGTTTAAATATGGCTTTACTAGCTCAAAACCACGCCTCAAGATTGGTACTGCATGGCACAAAATCACGGTAAGCCCACCTCCAATCCTGCAGCAGGTAAGGAGTCGGGTCCTGCAGCAATTGCGTCGCAGGACTCGCATGGCAGCCCCCTAGGCTCGTTGTCTAGGGAGTTGGGGGCAGCTAGGACTCACTGCACTGTGGCAGATCCGCTAGTGCAGCGAGGAGAGGCTTAACTGCTGAGCACGTATATAATACATACTTGGCAGTCAGAGCATTTTCCTGCCAGCACGTATTATGTATGTCCTTGGCAGTTAAAGTAAGTTAAAGCATTAAAGCATTTGTGTACAAAATAAGAATGTACCAGTGCATTATACTCATTTAGATATAGAAGAATTGTGCTTAAAAAAGTAGTGTTTCAGGCTGATTTATTGACTATTTCTGCAAAAACCCAAATAACCCCTCCCTTCTCTTCCACTTCCTGCTCCCTGAATTCCCCCAGGTAATAATTTTCCGGCTTGGCCTATCAACTAGCCAGCCGATTAACCAAGTCTTTTGCTGATACTGGTCTGCTCGTCTCCCACCACACACTCATAAAAGATTATATCCAGATTATATACAGGAACCTGATCCTTACTGTCCCATTTCTTGCTCCAATTTAGCACAATCAGGTGGCTGACAAGAAGGAATTTGGAACCACGTTGTCATTCGCCCTCCCAGTGTAAGAAAGGGACAAAAGATCTAGTTAATATTGACTCACACTGGTAATTTGGTTAAAAAATGTGGATTATGGAACTGAGAACAATGGCCCAGACAAGGCTTTGAAATATGAGGCTTTGTTCCACTGACCTCCGCATTATTTCAGTATAATGTCCCCAGTGCTAAGCTTACAAACCACAATATAAGAAACAAGTCACATAAATAACGTTTATTTGGAGGCACAGTGCTACATAGTACAATTAATAAACATGAAGTGAACAAACAATAAATGAACTCACTACACACACAAACATAGTGAATACACACACACATAGCTTTGCTTACCATCTACATCTTATGCCTTCAGAGAACTCACGTGACTAATTATATGATGCAACAGCAGCAACCAGACAAATGATATCTGTACATCAGAGAAAGCCTAACTTTATATTAATGTGGAGCAAGAGCAGTCACAGAGGGAATTATGCAGGGGTGGTGCTTCGTGCAGCAGAGAGAATTATGCAGGGGCGGAGCTTCATACAGCAGAGAGGATTATGCAGGGGCAGAGCTTCATACAGCAGAGAGAATTATGCAGAGGCAGAGCTTCATACAACAGAGAAACTTATGCAGAGGCAGAGATTCATACAGCACAGAGGATTATGCAGGGGTGGTGCTTCTTACAGCAGAGGGAATTATGCAGGGGCGGAGCTTCATACAACAGAGAAAATTATGCAGAGGCAGAGCTTCATACAGCAGAGAGGATTATACAGGGGTGGTGCTTCATACAGCAGAGGGAAATATGCAGGGGCGGAGCTTCATACAGCAGACAGGATTAAGCAGGGGTGGTGCTTCTTACAGCAGAGGGAATTATGCAGGGGCGGAGCTTCATACAACAGAGAGAATTATGCAAAGGCAGAGCTTCATACAGCACAGAGGAATATGCAGGGGTGGTTCTTCATACACCAGAGGGAATTATGCAGGGGCGGAGCTTCATACACCAGAGAGAATTATGCAGAGGCAGAGCTTCATACAGCAGACAGGATTAAGCAGGGGTGGTGCTTCTTACAGGAGAGGGAAATATGCAGGGGCAGTGCAACATACAGCATGAGATTGTGACAGATCATAACAAGACCATGTTGTATAAGATACAACTGTCAAGTTCTCACCTTGACACAACCATCTCCTGTGTTTCCAAGGGACCTGTTAAATTTGATGAGCACTCTCCCAGTATGCCATCATAATAAATCTAGTATACAGCAATGCTTTTTGAAATACATTCAGAGTCATTCACAGGCATAAGCCTATAGCTTTTCATAGGAGGTAAGGACAGGTCCCAGATGCAGGCATGCGCCTCTAATCACTCCCTAATTTGCACATGCAGATGAAGCACAAGTTAGAGGCGGGAGGGGATGATGTCTACGTGCCTCCTCCTGCCGTCCTTTAGAATTTAGCACAGCCTAATACAGGGCCCTGCTAGGTTCAAATAACAGCAACAAAGCACAGAGGTATGTGGCTATTCACACAATGCCCAATGAAGTGGGCAAAGTGCAAAAAAAAGTCATGCATGCAGCAGACTGCATGGGGCATTGTAAGTGACCCCTATTGTGTGAAGTGCACTTAAAGGAGAAGTCTACCCATCCTCTGCTAAACCCCTACCCCCCGTAGGCCCAGCCTACCTCCCCCCCCCCCCGGGCAAATGCCCCTAAGTTGCTACTTACCCCTCAGCACAGGTCCTGACCATGGAGTTTGCAGGCGCCATCTTCTCTAGAGGGGTCTTCTTCCAGGATTCATCGGCATTTGGTGGCGCATGCACAGTAGGAGCATTTGCTGATTCAGCTCTACTGCGCGTGCACTGAAAGTCACAAAGTTTCAATCCGAAAACGTTGTGACTTTCGGCATATGCGCAGCTGAACCGGTAAATGCTCCTACTGCACATGTGCCGCCAAGTGAGTCCATGGTCAGGACCTGCACCTGAGGGGGTAAGTAGCAACTAATTTTGCCCAGGGGGGGGGGGTAGGGGTTTAGCACAGGATGGGTAGACTTCTCCTTTAAGTTCACTTCACACAATAGGGGTCACCAGCTTATGTGGTCCATCATCTCCTACAACTAAATCACCTCTAAAAATTATGACCATGCAACTCTATAATTACCTACTGTATTGTGCATAAAACTCAATCCTCAATTAGGGTTTTTTCATTTATCCTATATGTCTACTTTAAAGGAGACATATAGGATAAATGAAAAAACCCTAATTTTTTAAGCAATAATCAGTAATATAAAGTGTTGCTTTTACATGGTGCTAAAAATGATTATCTCAGGTCTTTCCACCCAAATCAAGTCCTTCTCTTCCTTCTATTACTATTGATGGCATGACCTTTAACCCGGTTAACTCAGCACGCTGCTTGGGAGTCATCTTTGAACAGTCCCTCTCCTTCTCTCATATCATATCATATTACTAATTAATAATATAATCATATTAATAATACTGTCAAACCTGTCACTTCTTCCTCTGCAATATAGCCAAGATACGCCCATTTCCTTCACAAACAACAGCCAAAACACTAATCCATGCCCTCATTTTATCTCGCTTAGACTACTGCAATCTCCTCCTAACTGGTCTTCCTGACTCCCATCTCTCTCCCCTCCAATCAGTCTTAAACTCTGCTACCAGGGTCCTTCTACTCTCTCCTAAAAGAGAACCTGCTCAACCCCAACTAAAATGCTTAGCATGGCTGCCAGTTAAGCAGAGGATAGCATATAAAATCCTTCTACTAATATTTAAAGATCCTCTGCTCCTCACTACATTTCTTCTCGTCTCACTGTACGTTCCTGGTCTTCTTTTCAGAGTGACCTTCTCTTCACAATAATGCTGCTCCTTATCTCTGGAATTTCATCCCTGAATTCCTCCATAAGGGCTAGTCCACACCGCAAGATTCAGGGAGATTTATCGCCTGGCGACTAATCGCCGCTTCTTTGGGGTGACTGATCTCCCAGAATTGCTTGCCCGTGTCTTCCGCCAGCTGAAATGTAAAGTCGCCTGTGCCTATTGATCATTTCAGGCGACTTAGAAAAACACAGAGCTGCATGTAGGCGCAGATGATTTTACTTTTCAGCGGGCGCGGGACATGGGCAAACAATTCAGGTAGATTAGTCTCCAAATAAGTGGCAATTAGTCGCTGGACGACAAATCTCCCTGAATCTTGCCATGTGGACTAGCCCTAAGGCTAGTGGCAGAAAAGCAGATTCAGGGAGATGTAATCGACCAGGCTGAAGAGGCGATTAGTCTCCCTGAACAGCCTTCATCCTGCCTTCCCTGTACTTGAATGAGGAAACTTCTGCGCTAATACACTTGCAGTGCTTTGATTTCCGAAGTCGCCCTGAAGTTTCCTTGTGAGGCAACTTTGGAAATCAAAGCGCCGTAAGTGTATTAGTGCAGGCGATTCCTCATTCAAGCACATGGAAGGAGATTGTTGCAAGGGGAGATTGTCCCCGGTGACTAAATCTGCCTGAATCTGCTAGTCTGCCACTAGCCTAAGGAATCATCTCTCAATCTCTTCAAGAAAAAAAACTTAAAGACTACATTTTGGAGCACTAGAACATTAGCCTAGTCCTGTGTCTAATGGAACCCAACAACTCAATAATTTCAACTGTAGCAACTCGATCTACTAAAAGTTTTATCACTTTCTACTGATCACACAACTCAATCAATTCATGCTGATAAATCCTGGTAAAATTATTCTTTTACTGATCGCACCTTACCGACCCATTATCATCCGCTGGAATGAGAAGAATCCCTCCAAAACTATAAGTTATATTACATAAACTGCCATGTTATTATTTAAGTGTATTGCAGAATAACTCTCCTTATGGTATTTTTGATCAAAATGAAAGAGACCAGCAACTCTTCAATGGTTTTCATTTCACTGATGAATTTTTTGGTGTACGTTGAGCTGTGGGCGATATCTAAAGCACTCCCCGCACTGAGTACAGACAAATGGTTTCTCCCCTGTGTGAATTCGGCTATGCACATTAAGAAGTGAGCGGCGTGTAAAGCATTTGCCACATTCTGCACAAGTAAATAAATTCTCTCTTGTGTGGATTCTGCGATGAAAATTAAGATCTGAGAGATAGGCAAAAGATTTCCCGCAGTCGGAACAAGTTAACTGCTTTCCTCCTGTGTGAATTGTTTCATGAAGTTTAAGGTGTGAGCGATGTATGAAGCATTTCCCACATTCGGAACAAGAAAACGGCATGTCTCCAGCGTGAATTCTTAGATGTATATGAAGATTTGACCGATGTTTAAAACATTTTCCACACACAGAGCAAGAGAATGCTTTCTCTTCAGAGTGGATTCTGACATGTACTTTCAGGGCTGAGCTCTGTGAAAAACCTTTGCCACATTCAGAACAAGTAAATGGTCTCTCTCCTGAATGACTTCTGCCATGCACTTTGAGTTGAGAGGCCAACGCAAAACATTTGCCACATTCAGAACAAGAAAAGGGCTTCTCTCCTGTGTGGATTCGGCAATGTACTTTCAGCTGCGAGTGAAGGATAAAACTTTTGCCGCATTCGGAGCAAGAAAATGGTTTCTCTCCTGTGTGAAGTCTGGTGTGCGCAGTCAGTTGCGTGTGGCGTGTAAAACATTTACCACACTGAGCGCAAGAGAATGGCTTCTCCCCTGTGTGAGTTCTCTTATGTCGTTCAAGATGTGCGACGCGTTTGAAACATTTCCCACAGTCAGAACAAGAAAAAGGTTTTGCTCCTGTGTGAGCTCTCTGATGCCGAGCGAGACTGCCCTTAGTACTGAAATCTTTATTGCACTCTCTGCAGTTATAGGTCACTTGTAATGTTTCTGTTGATAGCTCAGAGGAATGCAAGGATTTATTGTGAAACTCAGCCATATATGTGCTGCCATTTCTTTCTAGAACGCTGCACCCCGTGAGAGAAGTAGATGCATGCATTCCCTCTATCTGTTCTGGACCTGAATTCATGCTGTCTTCTGATTGGTTTTCTTCTTCCCATGTAACCGACTCCACTTTTATACCATTTAATATATAATTATCTGCCAAGCTGTTATTCAGGCTGCATCCCATGATAGGAGCGGGTGTATCTGTTTCCTGTATGTGTTCTGTAAATTGATAAATGCTGCAATCTGATTGGTTACTCTCTTCACATGATGTTGGCTCATCTTTAACAGCTACTGATATATAATCATCTGCCAAATTGTCATTCACACTGTATCCAGTGATAGGAGTAGGTGCATCTGTTCCCTGTATCTGTTCTGTAAGTGGATTAAGGCTGCAGTCTGGGTGGTCTTCCATTTCACATAAGGCTGAC
The DNA here is from genome assembly GCA_024363595.1 of Xenopus borealis. Lineage (NCBI taxonomy): Eukaryota > Metazoa > Chordata > Amphibia > Anura > Pipidae > Xenopus > Xenopus borealis. The sequence goes on along the minus strand of CM044447.1, from coordinate 132,000,461 downwards.
TCCTCCTTAAGAGCATTCTCTGGTAGGGACTGTTCAGCCCAACAAATGTTCATGTTTGTGAGGTTTTTGTCTTCACAAAAAAAAGATTCTTCAGCCGAACTACTATTTGTGTCATCTTTAGAACAGAGCCTTGATTGCAGATTACCTTTATCTCTGCTATCTCCGTATTCCCATTCTGCCAAAGAAACAAGCATGAAAAACTATCCTAAGAGAGTTTTTCCCCCAATTTGATAAATGTAATTTTTTAGGGCAGAGACACACGTGGAGATTCGGGGACATTAGTCACCCAGTGACAAATCGCCTCTTCTTCGGGCGACTTATCCCCCCAAACTGCCTTGCCGCTGGCAACAATCTAAATTGGCGGTGGGATGGCACTCAGATCGCTTCGTTTTCCAAAGTCGCCCAAAGTTTCCTCGTGAGGCAACTTTGGAAAACAAAGAGCTGTGTTCCATCCCGCTGGAGATTTAGATCTAGCCGTCAGGAAGGCAGTCCCCTGAAGAACAAGCGATTTGTCGCCGGGCGACTAATCTCCCCAAATCTCCACGTGTGTCACAGCCCATAACAGAGAAATATTTGTCAGTATAAAATAACAGAATAATTAAGTGCCCATTCAGACTCGCAGATTTGCAGTGGTGTGTATACATGGAGAGCATTTACATTAGTATTGCATTTGTTGCAAACATTAGAGATGCAGTACAGTAAGCTAAACTGAGAATACACAATATTAAGGGGAATAGCTGTATAGTTGCTATACCGTCAAATAAAATCCACTCAGCCCTTCTAAAAATCACACATTTTCAGTGAGAACTGCCAAGTTGTGAAATGCCAGTGGAACCAGTCAGTGTAAGACCTTTTCCTCTAGAGCAGTGATCCCCAACCAGTGGTTCATGAGCAACATGTTGCTCCCCAACCCCTTGGATCTTGCACCCAATGGCCTCAAAGCAGATGATCATTTTTAAATTCCTGGTTTCAAGGAAAACTTTAGCTGCATAAAAACATGTGTACTGCCAAACAGAGCCACCTGTAGGCTGTAAGCCCACATAGGGGCTAGCAATAGTCAATTACAGTCCATACTTGGCACCCCTAGGAAATTTGCATGCTTATGTTGCTCTCCAACTTTTTTTTTACATCGGTATGTGGCTCACGGGTGAAAAAAGGTTGGGGACCCCTGCTGTAGATCTCTAGAGGGATAAATCATGCGTTCTCTCTGGCACGCTGATGGACGAGTCTAGGTTTGGTTGGATACCAGTAACACTACCTACCTGAATGTGTAATGCCAACTGTTAAGTTTGGTGTTGGAGGAATAATGGTCTGGGGCTGTTTTGCAGGGTTTGGGCTGAGGCCAGCAGTATTACAATACAATGATATTCCTGATAATACGTTTCCTACATTGTGGAACAGTTTACTGAAGGCCCTTTGCTGTTTCAGCACAAATAATGTCCCCAAGTAGTAAGCCAAGTTTAAATGAGGTGGGAATGGAAGAACTTGAATAGTGAAATAAGCACCTGTGAGATAGACTAGTACACTGAATGTCAGCCAAGCCTAATCCCACAACATCTATGGCCAAACTGTGGTTATGCCAGCAAAGAGAACCAACGCTGTTTGCATGAATATCCCTGGATTCAGAATGAGATTTTGGACGGAAGCATTGGGCTACTTTTAGCAATATAGTTTATTGTATCCAGATATATTTGATTTATTGCCCAACCAGCCTGTAATTTGCTGCATATGCTTTTTAGTGATATTTTGTATGTACATGATTTATTACAGT
>CM044447.1:131960973-131972737 GCA_024363595.1 Xenopus borealis | reverse complement strand
GTTCCTGCTGAATTGTGCTTAGTACAGGGAATACCTATGTGACAGTTTTATTGGATCTCTTTGTACAGGCCAATACAGCTGCAGTTGTGTCCATGCATAAATAATATTAGTGACTGTTTCCACTTGACTGAAAAAGCAGTATCTAATTGAAGTCAAAGACCCAACAGCCATTGTTATTTCCCTGCCACAGTTATAAATCTCCCAGTTATGGGCAGATTAATACACCAATCACACCAGGTAGACTGAGGCAGCTGACCATTAAACAAATACTACAGTCTCTCATTGTTCACATGATGCCATTGTATGTGAGATGCCATACGGCCTATGCTGTGGAATATTCAGTGTAATCGTATACAAGAGTTGTAAGGATGATATAAGGAGTAGATATTTTATTGCATTAGTGTGAGTGAATTTTCTGGTGATGGCTGAGGTTCTTCAGGCTTGTATAACATTTCCCACACTGAAAGCATAAGAAGGGTTTCTCTCCTGTGTGAGTTCTCCGGTGCACGTTGAGGTTTGATCTCTGTGTAAAGCATTTCCCACACTCAGCACAAGAGAATGGCTTCTCCCCTCGGTGGATCTTCTGGTGTTCCATGAAGTTAAAGCGTTGCGTGAAACATTTGCCGCATTCGGGACATGAATGTGGCTTTTCTCCTGAGTGAATTTTCTGGTGAATCTTAAGCCGTGAGAGATGAGTGAAACACCTTCCACACTCGGAACATGAGAAGGTTTTTTCCCCGGAATGAATTTTCTTGTGCACATTAAGGTGCGAGTGCTGCGTAAAATATTTCCCGCAGTCTGAACAAAAGTACGGCTTCTCCCCGGTGTGAATTCTCTGGTGCTGAATCAGGTCTGAGCGATGTGTAAAACGTTTGCCGCATTCCGAACACGAGAAGGGCTTCTCTCCGGTGTGGATCCTCTGATGGACGTTAAGTTCCGAGGGACGGACAAAACACTTCCCGCATTCAGAACAGGAGTGCAGTTTTTCTCCAGTGTGGGTTTTCTGGTGTTCGGCGAAGTCGGAACGGTGTATAAAGCATTCGCCGCATTCAGAGCAGGAAAATGGTTTCTCGCCCGTGTGAGTTCTCTGATGGATTTTAAGGTTTGAGCGACGTGTAAAACGTTTGCCACATTCAGAACAAGAGTGCAGTTTCTGTTCTGTGTTGACTCTATGGTTCTCGGCAAATCTGTTAGTGTTCTACATAAGTGGCAATGCATGTGCTCCCTGATTGGGTAAAAATACACATTTCTCAATGTTTTCACAATTTCCTCTACACTCTGCTTCCAAAAAGTCATTATTTATGTCCCATCCCGTAGGTGTATCTGTTCCCTGTATCTGTTCTGTAAGTGGATTAATGCAGCAATCTGATTGGTTTCCCTCTTCACATAAAGCTGATTCCTCTTTAATAACAACCGATATATAATCAACTGACACACTGAAATCAGAACCCTTTTCCCCTTCTAGTTCCCCTTCAATTCCAGGTGGGGACTGTTCCGCTGGAGAAGTGTCAGCATTGGTCACACTGTCTTCTTCACAATAATCTGCTCCTTCAGCCGCGGATTTGCTTAGCTCATTATTACAGCACAATGATACACGCTGAATAGCGTTATCACTTTGATCTTCATATTCACAGTCTGGAAAAGATACATAGAGGTAAAATCAGATACTATAGAGAGAGCGCCAATGACTTCTATTCAGTTAATCTATAAATTCTACTACTACTACTTTTATTCTAGGCAGAACACGTATAGAAATGTTTCATTCCCAGAGCAGAGAGAGCTAATCAATCAACCTCTTTTTTGCAAGTTCCTCCCTAACTGCTAGATTTATGGGCACCAAACTCATTCTTAAAAGATCCTCCCCTCACTCTCCCTTTTTTTTGGAGAATTGTGGCCGCCATCTTTGAATTTTTCAAACATGGACTCCGTTTTAGTGATGATGCTCCAATCATCGTCACTTTTTGGCTTTTTTTCTGCTCAAGCCAGCACAGGGCAACACAGTATCAAGAAGCAGAACCAGGCCAGCAATCAAAATCTGTGTATTAGGAAAGCTCTATCTTCGGACTCAAGAATTTAGTAGGCAGGCTTTTTTTTTTTATACCACCTATCTTACTTATAATTCATATTATTAAACGCTCCTTTATATGTTAGAAATCCATTGTTCCCAGACATTGTTCATGTTAATAAGTTCCATTAAACAAAAGGTTGTAATATTTTGCGCCCTGTGCCCATTACTCACCCAGTGGGCGGAGCTGCTGAGGCTCCTCCTTCTCCCTTTCCTCATAAAGGTCCTCGTTTCCTTTCATATAGTCCCACTCGTCCAAGGAAAAATAGATGGAAAGATCATCAGACCTTATGGCAACCTGGCACACACAATGTTCCAGTCATCCCCCAGCCAGAGAAAGGGATTATCATACACTGTTACTAAACAATAAGGGGCCGCTGTACCCACCTCTCCAGTCAGCAGCTGGATGATGTTGGACATGAGTTCCAGGATCTTCTTGTGGTTATTTTCCTTGTGTATGACGGAGCCAGGGGCATGCAGGGCCCCCCCATCATCTGACTTCTTCCTAGGGATGTAGTGCTAAATATTGAAAGGAAGAGAGAATGGTGTTTGAGCTGCAGAGAGACCCCCTTTGTACAGACAGACAGTCTCTTGTCAGTGTGCCAGTCACAGTGCCCCTCACCTCTCCAGTCAGCAGATAGATCATCTCCAGTGTGAGATTCAGGATTCTCTCCTTCTTCCCCCGCTCATTTTTATCCTTTATCACAGCGTCATTTGGTGCCTCTGAGATTCCCATTAGCTCCTTAGAAATGTGAGACACAGAAGAAGAATGACAGTAAGTGGGGATGTAGCACAATGAGGGTGGAGAGAAAAGAAAGTGTATGTGGGTGGGAGAGATAATGGTGATAGAGAAGGGGAAGATAAAGTTAATAAGATGCAAGTGATCCAGACATATCTTTCCTTAGCGGAGGATCTGATGACTAAACAGTATTTCTCAGGAGATTTGGGGTAACTGGGGATGTAGGTTAGAAACAGAAGCTGTTTTCACTCATACTTCCATTTCTGTTCACCTGTAATCCCCACAAAAGCTGCAGTAGCTTTAAAGCAACTACCCAAGAATGTCTGCCTTCTGCATTCATATTGTTATTTCTGTTTCTAATGTGTATAACACACACCTAGCCATTAGCACCCACTGTGTGCTGCCAACCAAACCTAATGTTAGTGCAGCCTCTTACTAACCTGCTACTCCTGCTTCCCGGCGCTCTTTCCTAAGGGCATAAGTGTGGTGCTCCCAATAGCTAGGCATAGGGGGCGGGACACGCTTACCCATTGGCTGAAATAGGAAAGGGCGGGACAGAGAAATACAGAATATACTGGTTGGCGAAAGGAAAGGGGCAGGAATCTAATAGTTTGGGATTGAGGGAAAATCTCCAGAGGTCTTGGTAAGTGTAAAACAAAATGTAAGGTTACTATGGTGACAACTCACAGACATTTGTTATGCACCGCCTCGCATCAGTCATTCCAGAAAGCTGCAGCCCCAGTAACAGCAGTCATGTTATGCTGCACGCACAGAGCAGCCTAACCACACAGAGCTCCTAGTTCTACCTCAGTGTTGCGTGAGAGAGAAATCAGGGCACCAAAAGTAATGCAAGGACGCACAGCGCACTCATTGGCTAACATTAATCATGTGATACTCGTTTCCCGTAATGGAGCAGTCTGGGAATCCTAGTGTTTCCTTAAAGGAACAATATCACAAAAAAATGAAAGTGTTTTGAAATAATTAAAGGAGACACATTGGGTAAAAAAATAAGAATGTACCAGTGCATTATACTCATTTAGATATATAAGAATTGTGCTTAAAGGGATACTGTCAAGGGAAAACATTTTTTTTTATAAATACATCAGTTAATAGTGCTGCTCCAGTAGAATTCTGCACTGAAATCCATTTCTCAAAAGAGCAAACAGATTTGTTGACATTCAGTTTTGAAATCTGACATAGGGCCTTCCCATATATTTCTCTTTTTTCCTATTAATAACATTGGGATCAACCATCAAAAATACCGGCCAGGTGGAAACCCTAACCAGGCAGCTGTTATCTAGTGTTAGGGAGCTGTTTAGGGTTGCCACCTGTCCGGTTTTGAACCGGACAGCCCGGTATTTTGAAGGGCTGCCCGGTTCAATGCTTCCTGCCCGGTTTTCCATATAAGGAAAACCGGGCGGGATTAGCTTGATTGACGCCGCGATCGGCGATCGCAGCATCATAGCTCCGCCCCATGACGTCACGGGACCGCCCACTGACATCACAGGACCGCCCACTGACGTCACGGGACCGCCCCGTGACGTCACGGGACCACCCCCCTGTCCGGCTTGAGCCACAGGGAAAGGTGGCAACCCTAGAGCTGTTATCTGGTTACCTTCCCTTGTTCTGTTGTTAGGCTGCTGGGGGGGGGTGATATCACTCCAACTTGCAGTACAGCAGTGAGTTTTTAACATCCATAGGCAAATTTCTATGCATCAGAGAGTTTTAAATAGTGACTTTTCCTTTCCCCCATAACTGGGAAGTTATCGATAAGTGGGTGAGCTGCAGCGGAATATCAGAGAGCCTTTGATGTATCCAAAGGTGTGTGTGTGAACCAGCGCAGCGGCGCTAAACTGAAGACATCTGGAAGCTAAATCTTTTAGTAAAATCCGGCTTTATTTGGCAAACATAGCTTGGGTGGCAATGTAAAGTGCATGCAGTCTACGCGTTTCGTGCCCTAACTCGTGGCACTTCCTCAGGAGTCCTGAGGAAGTGCCACGAGTTACGGCACGAAACGCGTACATATTTATGAATCCAGTGATCATTATTATTTTTGATTCACCGTTGTTACTAGATGGAGATTACTCAGTGTATTAATGTACATTAATCATACCATGTTAAGACTATTCCCCATGTTGTAGTGAATAAAATGATCTTTCATCTCACTGGACAATCGATCTGGATACCTTGGTGTATCATGTGGTGATGATGCGCAATCCCCAGGAAATAACGTCACAGCAATCGTTCTCAGCTGGGGTCCAGTATTCTGCCTGCTTTACAATGGCAAGTGGTTTATTTATATAGACAAAGACAAAGGGTGGTATCCAATCAAAAAGCATGTTATGCTATGAACTAATTGGTTGAGCCTGTACACAGGTACATGTCTATAGCTGGGGCAGGGGAAGGTAGGAACAAAAGACATCAGAACAAAAGGGCACCTCCCCCCGGGAGTCACAGAGCAATCTTAGCATGGCTTGTACTGATAAGTATGCGCGTTTTCTTGAACGCGCTGCCGTCTGCTGATTCGAGTAAAAATACACCATTGCTCAATGGTCCGTATTCCTCAATCCCAACCGGCACCATACCCGGCATGCTGCAGTCATGCCTGATGAACACAAATCGGATGCGATTCGGAATGATCGGGCGACCGTGCAAAGGTCGGTCGCAAAGACGCTTATCCCGCATCGGTGGTGACCATATGGTGGAATATGGTGGAATATGATTTAATAAAAATTTCCACATCACCCATTAATTATGGTGTTCTGTAGTTCTTCATTACTACCAGGTGCAATCACTCTGTGTGTATAGATATTTCTTTACATACGCAATACTCAATGTGTATATGCACTCATTATTTTACCATGTGGCAATTACTCAGCGTTATACATACGGTATACGTACTGCATGAAGCAAATCATGAATTATATTATATATATCAAGCATATTTATTTAAAGAAGCTTTTCTGGAGGTGCTGTTCTATTTATTCTATTTCCTGCGTCACATGACCAGGGATTAACCCATTAGTACCCGCTGCCATGGTTCAATACAGGAAATGAAAATCTCGGTAAGTATGATTTGATTTTCCACTTTGTTAAGGGTATTACAAATTACCGGCAACTACATTGCATTGGTGTTTTACCGGGTGGCAACCCTAACTGTTGCCCTGCAATGGTAGATCCAGGATTGCAAGGCTGGCGTGTTTCTAGACAAATTGGGCTGGTTTTAAAAATTAGTGGTGGGTTTAAAAAGTCCAAACCTACCAATTAGGGTTTCCACTTTTTCCTAAAATTTTTACCGTCTGGTGGGGGGCGGGAACAAAAGGGGGGCCGTGGGGTTTTGTTAAGGGTTTTACAAATTTACCAGCAGCTGCATTGCCAGTAATTATGTAATACCGGCCCCAGCCGGTGTTTTACCGACTAGGGCAGTAAAATACCAGCTGGGTGGCAACCCTAGAGCCAATATATGGATTTGTGTTAGTTTTTAAAGTTGCTGCAAGTTTGGACCTTCAAAACCCACACAAAAAAAAAAATATATATATACACAAGGTTATTTTAAAAATCTCCTCGTAAAATGTCCTTTTAATTCCAGACACTTAGGGGCAGATTTACTAAATTCACCCAAAAATAATTCATTTTTCCTCAATATTCGATTAGCATTCGATTGTCAATTCGAACTATCAAATACTTCGATCGTATGAATCCTATTGGATCAGGACTTAGCCTCAGAAGCCTATGGAAGGGTTCCCACAGGCTTCTATTACAATTCAGTAGGTTCATCTGGCGAAGTAGGCAGTCGAATAATTAAAAATTTTTAAGTTCTTCGATGATCGAATGATCATTCGACCGTTCGCTATTCGATGATCAAATAAGCCTAATTTGCATATTCGACCAATCAAATTAATCCAACGATCGTTATTCGATCGAACTTCAATCTTTTCACATGAATTTAGTAAATCGGCCCCTTAAATGATTTGATAACTTTGTAGTTATACTTTTTACACTAATGCCCCTTTTCAGTGTACAAATTGGGCTATTTTTGGGCTACTTTTAAAATGGCTTTTGGCTAATTTTTTACGGCCTTTGGCTGGGTTTGAAGTATAAACCTGCTAACCCTGAGTAAAATTATAGTTATATAGTGGTTTAGAAACAGGCTGCTGTGTAGCTCTGTAGAATATATCATTGTTCTAACAGTGATCTTCTATTTTACCTGTGTCATTAGCCATATTCAGTTGCCTTGTGAAAAGTATTCTGAACACAAGGCATTTTGTAGCATGAGCAATCGATTCATTGCCCACATATACTGCCTAGGCCAGTGATCCCCAACCAGTAGCTGGTGAGTAACATGTTGCTCTCCGACCCCTTGGATGTTGCTCCCAGTGGCCTCAAAGCAGGAGCTTATTTTTGAATTCCAGACTTAGAGACAAGTTTTGGTTGTATAAAAAACAGATGTCCTGCCAAACATTCTCTCCTGTAGCTGCCAGTCCATATAGGGGCTACCATTAGCCAATCAGAGCTCTTATTTGACCTCCACATGGACTTTTTCATGCTTGTGTTGCTCTCCAACTCTTTTTAACATTTAAATGTGGCTCACGAGCAAAAAAGGTTGGGGACCCCTGGCCTAGAGCAAGTGGACTTCATGATGTGCAGATTTGATTAAAAAAATCTCACATTTGTAGAGCTTGTTGCTGTTATGTTTTTAATGAGCTTGGGTTTCTGGCCCTGTTAATAGGTGGTGGCAGTGATGGGCACAGGCAGATGTGACAGTGTAAATTGCAGGGTGTAAAAATGGCGGCTTTAAGAATCTGGGCAGGGGTTGGGTCAAGTATTGGCATGCTTTTACATAATGTTGTTGGATGGGGAACATGGTCAGGTGAGCAAAATAAGCAAGAAATGGCCTCAAGAAATCACTAATAGTGATGGGCGAATTTATACGGCAGGGGCGAATTCGCTGCGAATTTCCGCGATTCGCCGCTGGTGAATAAAGTCGCGAAACGCCAGCAAAAATTCGCCAAAAAAAGTCGCGCGTCATTTTCGACGTGACGAAAACATCCCGTCGATAACAACCGTGACTCATTTTGCAAATTTTTTCACCAATTTGCGAATTTCTCTAGAAATTCGCAAATTGTTCGGCGAAGCGAAACGGGGTAGATTCGCCCATCACTAAACATTGAAAACAAAGTGATAGAAGCAACAACATGCAGGCAACTTACAAACCATTCTATATTGGTGCTAAATGCTCATAAATGATGTGGGTCACAAAGTCTACAGGGCTTTCCCACAGTCACATGATCCAAGGGGGGATACCAGGGTAAAACCAGGTTGGCTAATGACCAGCATGCACTTGGCCATGTCTTCTTCTGAAGAAGGCAGTCTGCTTGCTTCCATGGCTAAATAAAGTAGGTTGCCATCATTTTGAAAATGTTACCGTTGTATGGAGTAAACATAGAATGACAGTATGTATGAATTTTCTATAGTAAGCTGCGAGCAATGAGTGAAACGTTTCTCGCATAAAGGGCAAGCGTACAGCTTCTCTGCTGTCTGAATTCTTTGATGGAGCACAAGGTGTAAGTGACGGATAAACAATTTGCCACATTCAGAACAGAACTCAGGTAACAAGTAGGGTGGGGGGAGTGGTTTTTTAAAGTATGGGTTAGTTCTCCTTTAAGCCTGTTTATTTACAGTACATAGTGTTATTCTATAAAAACAATAAGGAGAAAAAGTAAAGCATAGACAAGAGTGTCGGTAACTATGTTTCAGGCTCCGACATGCCGGTTATTTATTTTGTTTCTGAGAATGTCAGACTTACCAAAAACCACTAAAGGCAACAGAAGTCAGTACTTTATAGGTTACAAAACGATATTGAGTGAACGGACAATGTCTGATGAGTTTTCTGATGTACGGTAAGTTGTGTACGGTAAGTAAAGCATTTCCCACACTCAGAACACAAGAAAGGTTTTACCCCCGTGTGGATATTGTGATGTCGCTTTAGATCAGAGCCATGCATGAAGCTTTTACCACATTCAGAACAAAAGTGCGGCTTCTCCCCGGTGTGCGTTTTCTGGTGTCTCCTTAGGTGCGCCGTCCTTGAGAACCATTTGCCGCACTCAGAACAAGAGTGAGTTCTCTCTCCCGTGTGAACCCTCTGATGTGCCGAGAGCTGGGACCTGTGTGTAAAGCACTTCTGACACTCGGAGCAGGCATAGGGTTTTGTCCCTGTATGAATTCTGTGATGCGCATTGAGAGCGGAATGATCTGTAAAACGTTTCCCGCATTCGGAACAAACAAACGGTCTCTCTCCCGTGTGAGTTCTCTGATGCACGACAAGGTGTGAGCGGTGTGTAAAACACTTCCCACATTCAGAACAAGAGTGAGGTTTTACCCCCAAATGGATTTTCAGATGTCTCTTCAGATCACAGAGATGTGTAAAACGTTTCCCACATTCAGAGCAAGTAAATGCTTTCTCTTCTTTGCCAGCATTTGGATATTTAGCCAGTAGTCTCTTAGTGCTATAACTTCTATGGTATCCTGAGCAGTTGTACCTCACCTGTAGGGGGTGTGATCCTTGTGGAGGTGAGTTTTTATTCATTCCCTTCAAGTTTGTTTCACAGGAGTCATTTGTTAATCTGTATCCCAAGATAGGAGCAAGTGTATCTATTCCCTGTATCTGTTCTGTTAGTGGATTAATGCTGCAATCTGACTGGTTTCCCGATTCCCAAAAAGCCACTTCCTCTTTAATACCATTAGCTGAGAAGCTGTTATATAAGCCGAGTCCCAAGATAGGAGTAGGCATATCTATTTTCTGTATATTTTCTATAAGTGGCTTAATGCTGCAATCTGATTGGTTTCCCTCTTCCCATGAATATGGTTGCTGTTTAATGTCATTCAGTATATAATTATCTGACACACTGTTATTCAGGATGAGTTCCATCATAGAAGTAGATGTATCCGTTTGCTGTATCTGTTCTGTAAATGGATTAATGCTGTGATCTGATTGGTTTCTCTCTTCCCATGACGCAAGCTCCTCCTTAATAGTTGTCTTAGAGATAGCGCATCCCATGATAGGTGTAAGTGTATCCATTCCCTGTATCTGTTCTCTTAATGGATAAATGCTGCAATCTGAAGCCACTTCCTCTTTATTCCCAATGTCTGGCGGAGGCTGTTCCACTGGAGAAATTTCCAAAATTGTGAGATTTCCATTTTGACCAAAATCACCTTCTCGAGCCACAATCTTGCTGGATTGAATTTCACAGCATAATTTTACTTGGAGATTATCCACATTTCCTTCATATTCACAGTCTGGCAAATGTACAAGCAAAAAAAAAAACTCAATGTATTTTTTTAGAAACAAATGTCTAGGAAAGTATCAATTTTTAATGAAGTGCATTCTGGGAGAATATGTACCTTCCCTCCAGGATTTTCCCCAGATACTCTGTTACTGTATCTTACAGCAAACCCTTTGATCCAAAATGGCAAAGTCACTTCTCTTAATTATGACATATGCGGATTATATGTTCATGATCACGTACAGGCATATATATCTATATAAGAATTGGACTCACCCAGTGGGCGGAGCTGCTGTGGCTCCTCCTTCATCCTTTCCTCATAAAGGTCCTTGTTTCCCTTTATATAGTCCCACTCATCCAAGGAAAAATAGATGGAAAGATCATCAGACCTTATGGCAACCTGGCACACACAATGTTCCAGTCATCCCCCAGCCAGAGAAAGGGATTATCATACACTGTTACTAAACAATAAGGGGCCGCTGTACCCACCTCTCCAGTCAGCAGCTGGATGATGTTGGACATGAGTTCCAGGATCTTCTTGTGGTTATTTTCCTTGTGTATGACGGAGCCAGGGGCATGCAGGGCCCCCCCATCATCTGACTTCTTCCTAGGGATGTAGTGCTAAATATTGAAAGGAAGAGAGAATGGTGTTTGAGCTGCAGAGAGACCCCCTTTGTACAGACAGACAGTCTCTTGTCAGTGTGCCAGTCACAGTGCCCCTCACCTCTCCAGTCAGCAGATAGATCATCTCCAGTGTGAGATTCAGGATTCTCTCCTTCTTCCCCCGCTCATTTTTATCCTTCTTCTTCTTCCCCTTCATCCCTGTGTCACTCGCTTCCTCCCACATTCCCATTGGCTCCTCCTTGTGGGAGGGACTGACCTGGAAGTGACCCTGGAATTAAGCACTTACACATTTCTATACAGGATTATTCCTGACAAGGGGCCCAGAGCCACATAGTCCCATACAAGCAGACAGTATAATATTATTATTGTTATACAAAGTCTCTGTCTCTTAAGTTGGTAACTGATGTCAGTCCTCTGGGTTAACCCATTCCAGTCACACTAAGGGCCACACACCCAGTACACACATACACAGTACCCAATGTGCACTCACAACCAAACCTGATAGTATCAGCACAGCCTGTGTCCCTTACTGACCTGCTCCTGCTTCCCAGCGAGAGAAGTGCAGTGCTGCCTGTAGCTGTGCAGGAGGGGCGGGATGTACTCATTCATTGGCTAACAGAGTAAGGGGTTGAGACAGAGGGGAAAATAAGCAAAACCATTGATTGGATAAAAGGAGAGGACACATAGGTTAGGGATTGAGGGAAAATGTATTGACTTTTAACATCATAAAGAAATTAACTATGTTGTTTCCGTGCTTTGTTGTAGTATTGCAGTTTCCCTGCGGTGGGTGTTGTACATTATTCCTTTCTGTTTGCTGATATTCCTATAGTGCCATTGTGTTGGCAGCAGACAGAAGGCATCACACTTACATACACAGACAAGCCTTTCACCAGAATTAAATGACAGTTCCAAATGGATTTTGTTAGGAGACAATAGAGCAAGTACCTGTGGGAGTTTACAGAGATATGTGGGTTCAGTGGTGCTCTATCAAGCTTGTGTAACAGTACAGTGCACAGCCGATCCATATGTTGTCTGAGTACATTTTCCCTGTTT
>CM044447.1:131914010-131926311 GCA_024363595.1 Xenopus borealis | reverse complement strand
CCCACTGGGTGAGTTATAGGTGCAGGTTTGCTTTTTTCTTACACTTGTACTATTCCCAAAATAAATTCAGATCATGCCCTGGATTGTAAGACACACTGTGAGATGGTGAGAAAGTTATGTTACATGGTCAGTTTGATGTGCATTACTTCTGGGTATGTGTTACAGCTGCTCCTTTACTGCTCACACCTTCCCCTGCCCCTAAGCAATGAGCAGATTGGGGTAACAAATGGCCCCTGGGGCCCAATCGCCCAGGAGCCACTTAGGAAGCAGCAGGCCAATAGTAGACATGCTGCTTCCTAAGTGGCTCCTGGGCTCCCCCCAGGTGGCCCCCTCTCACTGGATCCAACAAAGCAGCTTTCAGTTCCAGCAGGCCTTACAGGGTGGAAGATTGATCATACAGCCTCTTACATGATTAGTTTCCCACTATACACACTAACACACGCTTATTACACACTTATATTTACACACACACATAAATCACATACATTTTAGGGGGAATGGGGTCTTTTACTCATTCATGGCACTCACATCTACTTGCACATACATACATACATACATACATACATACATACATACACACATACAACACTCATTTTGTCAAGTGTACATGCACTTTTACACACTTGCACAATTTTGTGGGTTTTTTGTTGCATCTTTTTTTTTTTATGTTACCAGTGTGAATAACGTATTCGCCAACCGCCATCCTCTGGCGTCATCCTAGGATCTGTGCTGTATCTTCTGGATTTCGCTTGTCTGGATTTTAGACGTCTCTAAGCTATATTTGGAGCGGTCAGTCTGACGTCATCACACTAGTACGAAATTCAAATATTTAAAGGTGTAGGCACCTTTTGTGCATTGTTTAATGTAAAGGTCTATTTATAGTTCCTGGGCACATTTTTCAAGTCTGTTACACTGATCCTTGATTCTGCCTGTCCCTGACTTTGTCCTGTAAGCCGCCTCTCCTGATTTTTGCCTGTTCTCTTACTATTTTCCTGGACTCCGTTTCTGTACTGCGATATTGGTGTAATTGACCCAGCCTTTGACTTTGACTACTCTCTTGATTCCTTCATTGTACCGCATTGTCTAACGGTTACCGGCCTGGCTTTTGACCACACTTCTTGTTTCCTGTTCTACTACCTCATGCTTGGTTCACTTGCTTGCTCAGAACACTCTTCTTGGGCCTCTCACATTAAGACCAAGTCCAAGTAGCGGCGGGCTAGTCCCAAAGCCAAAGGCTGCTGTTCTAGGCTGAAGAGGGAGCTGCGACTGGGTCCTAGGAGTCTCTTCTGAGTTTGGGATATCCTGTGTTACAGTACGTTGGACCCAACATAGTGCTTCCCCTGTCATTATGGAAGCAATTGTGGCAAACTTTTTCCAACACCTCAGGGAAAAAGTCACTGCAGGTCCAAGTAGTCCTGTGTCTTCAGAAACTGTAGAGAAGTTGGACATGATACAGCAACAGCCGGTTGCTTCTGCACTAGCTCTGGCCTCTCCAGACATGCACCACAGATTAATACCATGGTTGAACCTGAACTCCCTTTCCCTGAACAGTTCACAGGGGACCGTGGCAAGTTTTTCATTTTCCCACGAGGCCTGCAGGTTGCACCTAGGCTTCCTACCCTACTCCTTTCCCACTGAGGAGTCCAGAATCAATTTTATGATCACATTGCTCCAAGGGGATCCTCAGATTTGTGAATTTGACCTAGACCCAGCAGACTCAGCCCATCTCTCTACCGATGCCTTCTTTAAGGTTATGGCAGTCCTCTATGATTATACTGACCATGCAGCTTCGGCTGATGACGCTATCTGTAGCCTCAGGCAGGGTATATGGTTGGCTCTGTCCTCCCTAGATTTGCTCATGCATCTGGCTAATCAGATTGACTGGAGGCATAGGGAGAGACATCAGGAGATTTCCATGGTCGTTACCCCTTCTGATTTTTCAGTTTTTCTCTGTCTGTATCAAAGCCTTTTTCCTATGTCCCAGGCTCTTTAAGAAACACAGACAATGGGAGTATACCCGCCTGTCCTTTTAGGAAAAGGGCCGTAGGCAGACCAATGGGTCATGCCTTTCCACTCCTCAACAATCTTCTCAAATTTTTATTCTGGTCTTGAATTGGGACAAAGGTCATATAGAGAGTCCAGCCTTTCCAGATTCTGGGGCAACCAGGAATTTCCTGGATCTCAGTTTTGTGCTTAGGCACATTAAACCCCTTGTTCCTCTTAAACTGGAGCCGATTGACAGTAGTCCTGTTGGGGGTGAGTTGGTGTCTTTCCAGGAAAGCTTCACCTGTCCAAGAAAGATCACTCTGAGGGAATTTTCTTTTGTTATCCATTGCCCTCATACGCCTGTGATTCTAGACCTTCCCTGGTTACTGGGTTATATCCCTCAAATTGATTGAGTCACAGGCAAGATACTACATTGGGGTTCAAGCTACAAGCCTTCATGTTTCGAATCTTCCTGCAACCTCTCTTGATGGATTACTTTCTGTCTATTCCTCCTACTCATGTGTCTTTTCTAAAAAAAAGCTGCCAAAACCCTGCCCCCACACAGACATTATGACAATAGATTTAATTCTTGGTATCACTCCTTTTAAGGGTAGAACATACCTTCTCCCTTTTCCTGAGTCCCAGGCCATGGAGGTATATATCAAGGAAAACATGGAAAGAGGATTCATAGGGCCCCCTTTTCTCCTGCAGTTGCCAGTTTCTTTTTTTTAGAAAAGAAAGATGGGGTTCTGATGCCTTGTATAGACTACAGGGATGACGGTCAAGAACCATTACCCCCTTGTCTTGATCTCAGAATGCTTTGATAGAGTTAAAAACACCACCATTTTCTCTAAATTTGATCAAGGGGCGCATATAATCTAATCTGTATCAGGGAAGGGGATGAATGGAAGACGGCATTTGATAGGCATCATGAATGCTTAGTTATGCACTTCGGTCTATGTAATGTCCCAGCAGTCTTCCAAGGGTTGGTAAACAATGTCTTCCGGGATCTTCTGGATATGTATGTTTTGGTATGTCTGGATGACATCATAGTTTTTTCCTCAAATTTAACTGAGCATCGTGCAGGAGGTATTAAGTAGGCTAAGGCAAAATCGGCTATAAGCCAAAATTGAGAAATGTGTTTTTGAGGTCCCCTTTGTGAACTTTTGAGGGTATATTATTTCTCAAAAGGCCTAGAAATTCAACCAACAAAGGTAGATGCTAAATTGGGCACAACTCCTTTCATTAAGTACCATTCTTTGGAGTTTGCTAAATATTACCTCCAGTTCATTAAAGACTTCTCCACTCTTGTTGCCCCAATCACTGTCCTGACCAGGAAAAGGGTAGATCCAAGTATTTGGTGTGTTGAGGCTGTAAAAGCTTTCAATCTGTTTAAGGAAGCTTTCATGTCAACTCCGGAGGCTCATGACTAAGATAGCAGGGCATCCTAGCTGCAGTAAAACCGGTTCTCTTTTCTGGTGGGCAGCACTGAGACCAGCCATTTGGTAATTACATTGATTCCTAACCAGTTTGCCATTGGTGCTAAACCTTCCAGATCATTACCGCATGGGCTGCTACAGTTGCTTTAAATTCAGGAGAGGCCAGGGACCCATATCACTGTGGATTTTATTGTGCAATTACCTCCCTCTAAAAGGTATACGGTCATTTGGGTGGTAGATATCTAATATATTTAAGCTTCATAGGGCCCCACTGAATATTGTTTGATAGAGGGGTTCACTTTATGTCAAAGTTCCGGCCTTCCTTTTGCTCTCTTATGGGTACTGATTTGTCTTTCTCCTCGGTTTACCATCCACAGAATAACGGCCAGACAGAAAGAACAAATCCATCTCTGGAGCAGTATCTTAGATGTCAGGCCTCCAATAATCGCTTATTGTGAGCAGACTTTCTGCTATGTGCTGAGTTTGCATACAATACTATATATGCTTCTCATACATCCACTGGTCAGTCTCCATTCTTAACTGTTTTTGAGCATCACTCTTGAGTTTTTTCATGTTCTGATGTTCCTGCTGTGGACTTTTTGGGTGATCATTTGTCAGAAGGTGCAAGAGTCTTTATCTTCTGCTGTAGCTGCCCAAAAGACAGACATTGTCTTCTAAGTATCAGGTTGGTGATAATCTGGTTGTTCTTCAAGAACATTTCTTTGAAAGTCCCTTCTGCCAAGTTAGGTCCTAAATGTATTGGTCCCTTCCATGTAGCCAAAGTTATTAATCCCTCTTCTGTCAGTTTGAAATTACCTCCTGAACTTAAAATATTTAATTCCTTTCATGTTTCTTTATGAAAGCCTGCCAGGAACGTCCAACACTCTTCTCCTCCTCCTCCTCCAGTTTCTGTTGAAAGTCAGCCTGAGTATTTGGTGCAAAGGTTGGTACATTTAAGTCTTTCTAAGGGTAAGCTGCAGCACTTGGTCAATTGGAAGGGTTATGGTCCTGAGGATAGTTCTAAGGTTCCAGCCTCTGAGGTTCATGCAGAACATCACCAGATGCAATTTCATGCCAGATTTCCTGGCAAGTGGCCCCCTCTAGTGAGAAACTTGCCTGGTGATCTAGTAGGGGTACAATGGGATGCCTGTGGCACCCTCGGCGGAGACGCCCACCACATCCACTTCATCCGGTGTCTTCCTAGGATCTGCACCACATCTTCTGGGTTTCGCACGTCTTCAGCCATATTGAAGTGGATTGTGTCTGACATCATCAGGCTAGCACGAAATTCAAGTATTTAAATGTGCATGTGCCTTTTTTGCATTGCTTAGAGTAAAGGTCTATTTATACTTCCAGGTTGCATTTTCCAAGTCTGTTACACTAAACCTTGATTCTGCCTTTTGAGTAAAGTGGCTGGATAGCCATGAAATGCGTCAACCTATGGTTCCTTTATGAGACGGAGTGCCTGTTTAAATGCAATAATAAAGTATGGATTTTTAAGTGACTTGTAAGTCTGAACTTCTCCCTCTTTGGTCCACCATGCCTGTGCCTATGGTTCTGGACTATTAAGCCCACCGGGGAGCTCTTCACGTGTTGCACATAGAGGTTTGAGAGAAACAACTTTCTCTTGTTTCTGCCTGACCTTGTCCTGTCAGCCTCCTCTCCTGATCTTTTCCTGTTTTGTGGCTATTCTCCTGGACTCCCATTTCTGTACTGCGATATTGGTGTGTTTGACTCTGCCTGTGACCCCTAATACTCTGTCTCCTGCCGCATTGTGTGACTGTTACCAACCCGGCCTGGCATTTGACTACACTTCTTGTTTCTCGTTCTACTACCTCATGCTTGGTTCCCTTGCTTGCTCATAACTCTCCTTGGGCCTCTCATGTTTAGACCTGGCAGCATCCAAGTAGCAGAGGGCTAGTCCCGAAGCCAAAGGCAGCTGTTATAGGCGGAAGAGTGAGCTGCAACTGGGTCCTAGGAGTCTCTTCTAAGTTTGGGATTCACTGCGTTACAATTGCATTGCATTTTCAGGTCTGCATAGGAGTTGCTTGCTTGATTTTGGCCATAAAACAAATTTAGTCCAAATATTTTAACTGCAGATTACACTAGGTGGGAAAAAAACATAGATTTTTTTTTTATTCAGAGCACTACATTTTGTTCCAGAAGTGGAAATACACAAAAACTCAGATTTACAAAGCTCAGATTCTCCTGAAAAAATCAAACAATTTAGTTTTCCTAGGTTTACTAAAAATCCCCACAGGAAATGAGAGAGTGCAAAATGTTCATAACAGATCTGTCACTGAATGCAAATAAAATGAGAAATTCTGCTGCCACTTTATTGGTTAAATTCTCAAAATTTACTCTTAACAGCCCGAAAATAACATGCCTTTCTCATACATGTAGATTCATCAGATTTCACTATTACAGACAGTTCATCTTCATCTCTTTTAATTACAACCTTATCTGCTGTAAAGCTCTGCGCCTTTTGCTTTCTGAGCCCTCCCCAACTATGAGGCCCCCCAAAGAGGTGCCTATTGTGAATGCCTGATTCATTTCCATTGGAGCAGTGGCAGTGAGCTTGCCCAGCAGGCACCTCTTTCATATCGGGGAGGGCTCTGAAAGCAAATGGCGTAGAGCTTTACTCATTCTTCAACAGATCAGTACTACATCCTTATTATTGTTGAGTCCCACAGTACATTCTTCGCATGAAATCTAACCCAAATCATTTTTATTCCATGTTGGGAATTTGATATTGCAGCAAATGAAATTAAAGAAGAGGCCGAAGCATGTGAAGGTGAAATTTCTCCAGTGGAACAGCCTCCGCCAGCCAATGGGATTAAAGAGGAAGTGGCTTCATATTGCAGCATTAATCCACTTACAGAGCAGATACAGGGAACAGATACACCTACTCCTATCATGGGATGCAGCCTGAATAACCGTTTAGCAGATAATTGTATATCAGTTGTTATTAAAGAGGAAGCAGATTCATGGGAAGAAGAAAATCACCTTGCAGAACAAACACAAGGAACAGACACATCGACTCTCATGGGGCAGAGCCTGAATAGCAGCTGGTTTCCTAAAGTTACATCCAAAGATGAATTGGATTCATGGGAAACAGACCATAATTACTGCAACATAAATACAGAACAGACACCAGAAACAGACAAATCTGCTCCTTTCATGGGCTGCAGCCTGAGTAACAGCTCACCGGATAGTTATGTTTCATTTATTGTTAAAGAGGAAACAACTTCGTGGGAAGGGGAGAGCCAATCATATTACAGAATTCAACCTCTTACAGAACAGCTACAGGGAACAAATATACCTACTCCTATTATGGGATGCAGCCTGAATAACAACTTGTCAGATAATTCTATATTAAATTGTATTACTGAGCAGTCCGCTTCATGGGAAGGAGGGAACCAATCAGATTGCAGAATGATTACAATACCCAGACAAGTGTCAGGTACAGATCATACTCCTGTCAGGGGATACACTCTGTATAACAGCCACACTGATATCAGTAACGTTGGGGAAGGGGAAACGGTTAATGACTCCAAACCAACAAAGGGAAAGTTACGCTGCGCTGTGTGTAATAAAATGTTTATAAGTAAGAGAACTCTGGAACGTCATCAGGTTGTTCACACAGGAGAGAGACCTTATTCTTGTTCCAGTTGTGGGAAACAATTTGCACGTCTCGCTACCCTTACTGTTCACCAGAGAACTCACACGGGAGAGAAACCGTTTCCCTGCAGTGACTGTGGGAAATGCTTTGCAAGTGTACAGCACGTGGCCTCACATCGCATCATTCACACAGGGGAGAAACCCTTCTCTTGTCCGGATTGTGGGAGAAGCTTTGCACATCGCTCCACCTTTAATAAACATCTTACAATTCACACAGGAGAGAAACCCTTTGCTTGCACAGAGTGTGGGAAATGCTTTTCACGTCTAGAACTGCTGCGTTTGCATCTGAAGTCTCACACAGTGAAAGAGTGCATTTGTACACAATGTGACGATCGCTTTTCCCATCCAGACCTGCTGCGCGTGCATCTCTGGACTCACAAAGAAGTGAAACGTTTCACATGTCCTCACTGCGGGATACGCTTTGCAGATCACTCATGGTTCAATAAACATCTCAGGTCTCATACAGAAGGAAACAATGCAGCCCCATCCTCATCTGGAGAGAGCGATTCAGTTGGTCAATTTAAAGCCCAGGAACACTAAGGGAAACTGCATGGTGTGCTGGTTGCTATGCAATAAAGAATAACTATTGATGAGGACTGCCCTGAGCTGCCAGTAATACAGGGGCGTGGGAGTCTTGAGACCATGGGTGCTGTGTGTAGATGGGTTAAAGCAGAGGGAAGGCCAATGAAATGGGAGTTGGATCAGCAGAACTTGTAACACAATTCTTTACTGAATCGCTTGTTCATTTAAAGCAATAAAATCATTTATATTTGGAAGTCATTTGCTTTGGCTAAAGGATAAAGATTTGGGCACACAGACCGATTCAGGGCCTGAAGTAGGAGGAATATGTCTAGAGCACAAAGGGCACTTACCCCTAGGTTAGGCCTCTTCCTAAAGTGATGTCACCAACAAACGAGAGCGTCTATGTGGGAGGGGCCAATGTGGCTGGCCAGGTTGTCCAAAGTGCACAGCTGGCTTGGGCCTGCTCTGGTCCAATTATAAGGCTGTTGTAGCATTATATGCAAATTACATGCAGGGACCCTTAAATGAACGCTCCAGTGTAAAAATAAAAACTGGGTAAGCAAATAGTCTGTGCAAAATAAAAAATGTATCTAATATAGTTAGGAAAAAATGTAATGTATAAAGGCTGGAGTGAGTGGATGTGTAACAGAACAGAACACTACTTCCTGCTTTTCTGCTCTCTAACTCTGAGTTAGTCAGTGACTATAAGGGGGGTCACATGGGACATAACTGTTCAGTGAGTTTGCAATTGATCCTCAGCATTCAGCTCAGATTCAACAGCAACAGATATGACCCATGTGGCCCACCCTCAAGTCACTGATTAGTTACTGCCTGGTAACCAATCAGTGAGAACCAAGAGAGCTGAAAAGCAGGACTATGTATATATATATATATTTTATACATTTTTATTTTGCACTAGCTGTCTGTTTACCCAGTTTTTATTTTTACACTGAACAATCACTATAAGACTATTGGGCAGACTTATCAATAAATAAAAACTCATGCACACTCTATTCATTCCTACAGGATTTATCAATGGGTTAGAATTCACCATCTAATCAATAAGGCTCTAAAAATCCCATAGGCATGAATAGAACGTGGGTGAGTTTTTATTTATTGAGCTGTAAAATGACATTTTGATAAAACTGCCCGTATGTGTTAATCTGGGTATCCCATATAACAGGCAGGATTCTGGGTATATATGACAGGTAGCAGGACTGGACTGAGAATCAAAATAGGCCCTGGCATTTCAGGTACACAGAGGCCCAATCAGCCCACATAGAGGCCCAAACAGCCCCCACCAGCCCACTAAATACTGACTTTCTATGGGACCTTATAGCAGCCCCTCTGGCATTTGCCCTAACCCACATATTGCCAGTCCGGGCCTGACAGGTAGGGGTATATACGAGTCTTGAAGTATCTCTGCAAACAGACAAACATCTCTTATAGTTTGTCATCCTTCCAGGCTAATTCCAGTTCACCCATCATATCCAGGCCCCCTGTTTCCTTCCCAGCTCACTTCACTTCCATGGGTACATTCATGATGTCGATGAGATGTGGCCTTGAACAGAGAACCCTGCATTTCTACAAATAAGAGGCTCCCGTGTTCAGGCCTGGACTGAGAATCAAAATAGGCCCTGGCATTTCTGGTACACAGAGGCCCAAACAGGCCCCACCAGCTCACTAAATACTGACTTACTACGGAACCTTATAGCAGCCCCTCTGGCATTTGCCAGAACCCACAGATTGCCAGTCTGGTCCTGCCCCTTTGATACGGGAGCAAATGTTTCATAAGGATAATATAACGTGTCCTTTGCTTGTGACACGGTTCATTTAGCCTTGAGCAATTCTTCTCATAGTCATACATAACCCATTTGTAAGGAACACTTTCTCATTTGTATTACACTCTGTTTCATCAAAGCAATGCTTATCACTAGTCATGGGCCACAGTGGCCCCTTTGTTACACTCTGTGGCCTCTGCCCCTCTCATGTGTCTCTCACAAACTGCAGTAACCCATAGCAACTAAACCGCCATTCCCTTGGAACAGTCTGGCAGAATACTGAGAGCAAATCTGTTGGTTACTGCACTGAGGCAGACTCACAGTATGGGAGCAGTCAGGGACAGTTGCTGTATAGAGTAGTGAGTTCTGGGGATAAAGGGCAGTAAACTTCTCCTCCATCCCTTGTTCCCTCTCTCTCCTCCCCACTCTTTGTCCATCAGCCAATCACTGTGCAGTTCTGAGTGTATAATCTCTCCCGACCCTTTGCCCATTTAGCCAATCACTCTCCATTATCTATAAATACTTGTTGTTCCTTGTTGGAAAGTCAGCTTATCTTTCCAGCTGTAAAGCCAGTGAGTAGCTGAGCACTTCTACATCCATGGTGTTCAGCCTGTCTAAGCTCACACTCTAATTGCTTGTTATCCAGCAGCAGCAGCAGCAGCAGCAATATAATACATTAGGAATAAAGCCTGAGAAGCAGCACCAGTTTATGAGAGACACGTGTAATGTTCCCCTCCCCCCTATATACTGAGCCCATATGTGCTGCCTCCCTTATTCCTACCTTGTGTGGCACCTCTGTCATTTACCCCTCACTCTCCTCTACTATGGGATGCTGCTGCTGTGGGACTGGGTGCCGGTGCTGCTGCTGTGGGACTGGGGATTGGTGCTGCTGTGGGACTGGGGGTCGGTGCTGCCAGGAGCTGTGGGACTGGACATTTGCCATTAGAAACATGGAATCAGTTTCTGTGTTGCTTGAGGAAAGGAAAACCAAACCTGGTTAGGTTGAGAAGGACTGAAGGAGCCCAAAGGCCCATCACAAGCAATTACATGCAAAGTGAAGCCTTCTGAAATCAGGTATTTACCTGTCTCATGCCTAGGGTTGCCACCTGGCCAGTAAAAATGTTGCATGATTGCAATGTTAAGCATAGAGGAAAACCATAAAAATAAAGGAAGGCTGGTATTTTTCCTAGAAATGGTGGCAATGCTACTCATGCCATACACATAGCATTGGCTAGATACCAAAAATTTGAGTAAATTTTCTCTAAAACCTCACTACCTAACTTGAAAGTTTGCATAAGTTTGTATTCCTATGCCTCGTCAAAGCTGTGATTGGGGCTGCTATATGCTTTCCTACAGCTGTGTGGAGGTGAGTGGCCCTTTTTCTGAGGGTTTATCCGGTTTCTTTAATGTTAATGCCTCCTGTTGGGCTGTCAACCCCCTTATTTTCTTACAAGATCAGTCTCCCGTCACTTTTAATCATTTCCCAGATTTATTAGATAATTTGTGGTGAAAATCCAACGTGCACACATTCTGTGCAACACAGAAATCTTTGGCTTCAGGACAGGTCTGCGCATGTGTGACATCACTTCCACCTACATCACTTCCTGGTATAAAAAAATATATCTTGTCAGTGCACCGCGTATTCCCCTAGAAACTAATGTTGACAGCCTGAAATTTACTCTGTTTCTATATTCCATGTTACATTGCTTTGCAGTCTCCTTTTTATTCACCTGACTTACTTCTGTTGTGCAATGTTTTTTGGGGTGTGTATAACAATACCTTCGTCAGGAAGGGAGGGCTGTATCCCACAAAATGTTGATACCTTGGAGTAAGCTCCCCAATTGTATATTATTGTGTGTGTGTGGGGCTCTGTCATTGTACTTCACTGCACCTTAAAGGTTAAACCAGCTGGAGGGAGCCCTGTGGCCATTTGCTTTTTTATAAGGCTGGACTGAGTCATTGACTGGCTCTGAGGGGAGGGCTGTAGACAGAATGATTGGGTTCCTGCACAGAGGGCGGGGCAAGGTGACTAGGGACTGAGGGAAAATCTACTGACGGCTTTATAAGTACAAGATCTGCTGCCTCCTCTCTTAGCCTCAGCTGAGAAGCAGGAGCAGGAGCAGGTTGGTTATGGATTCTGGGCATAATGGGGGCCGTGTGAGTGTGTCGTGGGGTTATTGTCTCTGTGAATGGCAACAGGCTTTAATGTGAGGGTGGGACTAAATATTTCTCATCATACATTAAATCCTAGTCATACATTATGACTTTGGCTACAAGGGATGCTGGGAGCTGTAGTTGCAGGTTAGAAATCTTACCTTAGGGTATGTATATATATATTTCTCTATGGGAATGCATTTAAATAATATTACTAAGCAAGTTGATGCCGGTCAAACAGAGAATGTGGGCACTGTGGCTAGGAGGTGTCACAATCAGCCATTACTATACCAGCCCTGTCACTATAGCTATAAGCACTTTATATAGTGTAATGTCCACTTATTCCTCCCATGCACTACTACATGTCTTCATTCTGTTACCTGTCACTGGGCTCTATGGCACACATTTGCAGATAAGCTCTGTACAATGTAATGGGTTTAGTTCTTACACAGGATCAACAGTAACTTTCTATGTTAAATATATGCTTTTTCTATTTATCAAATTACTGGAACAAAGTCTGTTCACTCTGTTCCTTTTGCTATAATGGGACGTTCAAATACTAATAAAATCTGTATTATAAATGAACCAAGAGGCCCAGCACCTGCTCCTTCTTCTGCTGTATAACAGCTCCACTGTCCCTTAATAACACACTGTGTATCCTATATCCCTTTCCCATTGTATGATCACTGGTACCAGACCCATGTTCCACCCCTTCCTCCCTAATACTGTTCAACCTTA
>CM044447.1:131891924-131904356 GCA_024363595.1 Xenopus borealis | reverse complement strand
GTCAAAACTATTCTGATGCGCGTCAAAATAAGAATGCGTCAACTTGGGCGCGACAAAACATCAGCGCGACTCGTTTCGCGAATTTTTCTGCCGTTTTTCAAATTTTTCGCCAAAGCGAAACGCCACAGATTCGCCCATCACTACTGTTAGGGAATGGGGCAGGTGGGATATGACAGAAAGGGATCTCCTCTAGCATGAAAGTGAACAACCTGAAGTTGCGTTGTAAAGAAACTTCAGTTGACTTTGGAAAGCCTGTGTGTGATGCTTTATTCCCCATGACAGAATTCTAGTGGAGAGGACAGAAACATCTTGATCTACTAAATGTCAGCTAATTATTTAATCAGCTCCCTGTAGTCCAATCAGCATGGCAACATTGTGTGACACTGACATTACTGATGTTGAAGGAGTGACACAGGGGCAGAATAGCAATGTCTGCAGTGCTAAATGTGGGACGTGCAACAACAAGGTTCTGCATGACCAGTATTTTACCAGCCCAAGCAGTACATTTTATACATTGTGTTGCAGGGGGGGTCAGTGACTCTCATTGCCCTGTACTACAGATTCCCTGCACCCTCCCTACTGCACACCTACTACTAGCATATGAATAGGCCAACACTCAAGTTTGACTTCAGCCATTTCTGGGAAGGGATATGTAGGTCCGGGTAATCATGTCCAACACCAGTCCTTTCAGTTTATTTCACCCTCTGAACAGAGGAAACAAATGATAGGGGTTTACATGATACCCTCCCATTTAGACTGTAAGCCCCATGGGATAGGGTCCTCCATCCTTTTGTTTCCTCAGCACTGTGTAATTATATTTTATATTTATGTGAACTGTATTTATAATAATGCACCTATTGTTACTTATTAATTAATGCAGTGATTAGGGTTGCCACCTTTTCTTGAAAAAAATACCGGCCTTCTTATATATTTATCTGTTTTTCCTATTAATAACCTTGGGATCAACCGGCCAGGCAGGTAAAATACCGGCCAGATGGCAACCTTAGCAGTGATCCCTTGTTTGTTACTACTAATTTAATGTTGTTGTACAGTGTTTTGCCATCAAGGAGCGCTATATATATATATATTTTTTTTTTAAAACTTAACAGGTTTTATTGAAGATTTTCATAAAACAAGAAATGCAAACCTTCGATAAGAATACAGTATTTTAGAAGTCATTATGGTATCATTACATTTTTGAGCAGTGACAGAAAGAACGGTGGTTTGCCAGTTCCGTATTAACACATGTTTAGAACTTCAAACGAGAACTCTGAGTAACAAAGTAGAATAACAGCAGCTTAGAGTAACAAGGATCCCAAATCCTCCGATAATATGGAGACACATGTTCCTATTCGGAGAAAGGACAAAATCGTGTAGAGAATGGACTAAAATCAGGATGTGATATTAAAATATGTAACAACCAAACCACAAATGTTGTGTAAATAGCTAAGTAGAAACCCAAGAGTAATCAGATATTTATGCCTCTCAATCTTTTTAAGGAGCGCTATATTAATAAAAATATACATACATACATGAGACAGAATATTCCACCCTAACACACACCCTATAAGGAATCACAACTACTTGTGATTGAACTCTTTTCTACTCTTCCCTCACAGCTACAGAATTTATCTCCAGCCCCTAACTCCACCAGTCCCTCCCTGCTGCCTGTCCATCCAATGACTTTGTTCTATAGCTCTTTGCCCCACCTCATCCTGTTTTATAGCCAATTACTGAGTTACAGGAAATGCATGCCTCCTCTTCCACACAGCAAATAGGGCTTGGAAGTGGGAGCAGGTCAATAAGGGACAGTGCTTCATTGGCACTATTTGTTTCGCCTCCTCCCCTTTAGCCAATGAGGGAATGTATTTCGACTTCTTTTGTATAGCTAACGGCAGCTTGGCTTCTGCTCTAGGAAGCAGAGGCAGTACAGTAAAGGGAAAAAGGTTGTACTGACAATCAGGTTTGGTTGGCAGGACACAGCGGGTGTTATTGGCTGTTTCCATCTTGCCCTGTCCCCATTTAGCCAATGAATAGGCCCCTCCTGCTCAGCCACAGGCAGGACAGCACTTCTCACCTGGGAAACAGGACTGGGGAGCAGGTCAGTGCGGCCACAGTCTAATCCTACACTTGGTTATCACACTGGCTATATGTGATGTGTGTATGTTTGTTTTCTTTTTGTTATTGTGTGACAGGGACAAAGCTTTCCACTGTGTAACAGTGATGTTAAACTGGGAATGGAAGAGATACAAGAACTAATGACAGAAATGTTTGTATTGTAGCCCTCAAGCAGTTGAATTGCACTTTCTGGTAACCTATGGCTTTGGTGTCTTTTTAAAGGGGAATTCAACCCCCCCGGTGCTAACCCCTACCATACGCCACCCTCCCTCCCACCCAGCCTATTACCCCTCTGTGTAAGTCCCCTCCAGCAAAGTTCACAGGGGTGGTACGTGCGCAGTAGGACACTGGTATTACTGCACATACACATTAAAGGAGACATATTGTGTAAAAAATAAGAATGTACCAGTGCATTATACTCATTTAGTTATAGAAGAAGTGTGCTTAAAAAAATTAGTGTTTCAGGCTGATTTGTTGAATATTTCTGCAAAAACCCTAATAATCCCTCCCTTCTCTTCCACTTTCTGCTCCCTGAATTCCCAGGCTGTGCAGGGGAGCTGGCGGCTCTCAGCTCACTGCACTGTAGGACAGGAACCAATCAGCAGCTAGCAGGACCTGATAGGGAACTGAAGCCTGTCTGTGCTTGTGTGACTGCAGGGCTGTGATTGGCTGTCCCCCTCCTACTGTGCTTCTGGCAGGGACCGTTAGGACACACCCACCCCTCATTTGAAACACAGACAGGGACCAGAGAACATCTATAGGGAGCTCTAATAAAGGGGCTATTTTTAAAGATAATATTAATTTTTAGCACCATGTAAAAGCAACACTATATATATCTGATTATTGCCTACAAAATTTGAGTTTTTTCATGTATCCCATATGTCTCCTTTAATACCAGCGTCCTACTGCACATGCAGGAAGAAGCAGGTGGAAGAGAAGATGGATGCTGTGAACTTCGCTGGAGGGGACTTACAAAGAGGGGTAAGTAGCGACTTAGGGGTTAGTGCCGGGGGTTGAATTCCTCTTTAAAATGCATTCTTTTAAATGGCACGTTGCACTCATGCTTATTAGCAACTGTCATTTTTGTTTGTGTGTATGGAACGTGTTGTTCATGATGGGTGTTTATACTGAACAGGAAAAGGAGCTTGGACAGCATGTGATGCCCATCTCCATATTACAGTATTTTTAAACCCACACTTATCTGGACTTTATATAGGGAATGACTGAGAAGCAGAGTGAAACTGTCTGGTGGATCAAGAATAAAAATGAGCGGGGGAAGAAGGAGAGAATCCTGAATCTCACACTGGAGATGATCTATCTGCTGACTGGAGAGGTGAGGGGCACTGTGACTGGCACACTGACAAGAGACTGTCTGTCTGTACAAAGGGGGTCTCTCTGCAGCTCAAACACCATTCTCTCTTCCTTTCAATATTTAGCACTACATCCCTAGGAAGAAGTCAGATGATGGGGGGGCCCTGCATGCCCCTGGCTCCGTCATACACAAGGAAAATAACCACAAGAAGATCCTGGAACTCATGTCCAACATCATCCAGCTGCTGACTGGAGAGGTGGGTACAGCGGCCCCTTATTGTTTAGTAACAGTGTATGATAATCCCTTTCTCTGGCTGGGGGATGACTGGAACATTGTGTGTGCCAGGTTGCCATAAGGTCTGATGATCTTTCCATCTATTTTTCCTTGGACGAGTGGGACTATATAAAAGGAAACAAGGACCTTTATGAGGAAGGGATAAAGGAGGAGCCTCAGCAGCTCCACCCACTGGGTGAGTAATGGGTGCAGGGAACAAAATATCAGAACTGTGTTTTTGAGAGTTCCTTTTGGTGGTTGCATTAGACAGTATCTTGACACTTACAGGTACAAGAGCAGAAACTTCCGTATCTTTAGCTAAAGGCATTAGTTAATACAGCTACTGATTTAACATTTAAAGGAAGTTATAATTATTGACACAGCTATTGTATTTGTTGCATAGTGTCCAGACAGATCGAGCTGTGGTTATATAAAAACACCAGCTTGACTATCACTGTTTTTTTCTTTGCCAGATCATGCAAGTGAAGATATCCACAATAGTAAAGGTAATCTGGAGGTCATATTATATTGTGATAATAACCCAAACAAGATTGTGGTTGCTGGAACAGATTCTTGCGAAGATGAACACTTCCCCAAAACCGAATCTTCTCTAGCTGAACAGCCCTCACCAGCCAATAGGATTAAAGAGGAAGCAGCTTCATGGAAAGAGGAAAACCAATCAGATTGCGGCATTAATCCACTTACAGAACAGATACAGGGAACAGATACACCTACTCCTATCATGATGGAATGCAGCCTGAATAACATCTTGACAGATAAATACGTGTCAAATGGAATTAAAGAGGAATCAGCTTCATTCAAAGGGGGAAACCATTCAGATGTTGGCAGCAATCCTCTTACAGAACAGATAGAGGAAGCAAATAAACTTGCATCTGTCACAGGGTACAGTCTAAATAACAATTTGAAAATGAAATATATCTCTGATGCTATTATGAAGGAACCAGTTCCATATGAAGTTGAAAACATTTCAGATTACAGCATTAATCCCCGTACAAAACAGATACAGGGAACAGATATACCTGCTCCTTTCATGGGATGCAGCCTGAATAGTAGCCCATCGGCTAATGACATAATCACAACGACTATTAAAGAGGAAGCTGTTTCTTGGGAAAGAGGACATTATTCATATCACAGTATAAATCCATGCACAGAACAGATACAAGGAACAGATACACCTATTCCTGTTATTGGATGCAGCCTGAATAACAGCGGGGCAGATAATTATATTTCATATAGTATTAAAGGGGAATCTGTATCACGGAGAGGAGGAAACCATTTGGGTTACAGGATAAATCTGCTTGCAGAACAGATACAGGGAACAGATACACCCTCTCCTGTCATGGGATACATCTTAAATAATGGCTTGACAAAGAATATGGACAGTGATTATGGGAGAAGCATTAATAATAAAGCCTTACTTAAGCCCCAATTTAGACCAAGGTTCTTACCAGGGATGCACAACTGCAATGAGTGCCATAGGATATTTCACAGTGAAAGCACACTCGGTAGGCATCAGAGAAAGATTCACAAAATAGAGAAACCATTTGCCTGCTCGGAATGTGGGAAACGCTTTAAACTTTGCTCGAAGCTTGCAACGCACCAGCGGTATCACACGGGAGAGAAGCCATTCTCTTGCTCCGAGTGTGGCAAATGTTTTACCCACCGTTCAGACCTTAATCGTCATTGCAAAACGCACAACGGAGACAAACCTTTTCCTTGTCCCGAATGTGGTAAATGCTTTGCACAGCGCTCCGACCTTACCAGACATCACAGAATTCACAACGGAGAGAAGCCTTTCTCTTGTCCCAAGTGCGGAAAATGCTTTTCGCAACGTTCCCTTCTTAATAAACATCTTGTATCTCATGGAGCCGAAGCTTTTCCTTCTGAATTCGGGAAGTATTTTAACCAATGCTCAAACTTTAGGAGGCACCAGAAAGCTGACACTGTAGAAAAACAGTTTTCCTGTTCGGAATGTGATAAATGCTTTAAGCATTACTCTGACCTTAAAAAGCATCAGCGAGTTCACACAGGGGAGAAACCATTCACCTGCGCTGAATGTGGTAAATGTTTTACCCAGAGAGCCAACCTTAATAAACACAAAAGAATTCACACGGGAGAGAAACCATTTTCTTGCTCTGAATGCGGGAAATCATTTATCCAGAGGGCACAGCTAATTCAGCATCACAGGAGCCACAATGGAGCCAGGCCATTTTCTTGCTCTGATTGCCGGAGATCATTCAAACACTATGCTGACCTGAAGAAACATCAGAGGAATCACACAGTAGACAAGCCATTTTTTTGTGCTGAATGTGGGAAAGGTTTTACACAAAGTGCCCAACTTTATAGACATCAGAAAAACCACAGAAAGGCAAAACAGCAGCTCATTATTCATCTTCCGAGCCATGCGATCGATAATCCATTCTCTTCTTCTGTTGGAGAAGGTTGTGCTCCGCTCCTTAAAGGAGACGTATAACTGAAAACCCATCCTAATATTATAGGCAGTATTGACTAATATATGGTGCTATTTGGGCTAAGAGTAAAAATTATCTGCTTGTTTCAAATGAGGGGTGGGTGTGTCCTAACGGTCCCTGCCAGAAGCACAGTAGGAGGGGACAGCCAATCACAGTCCTGCAGTCACACAAGTACAGGCAGGCTTCAGTTCCCTATCAGGTCCTGCTAGTTGCTGATTGGTTCCTGTCCTACAGTGCAGTGAGCTCAGTGCTGCTAGCTCCCCTGCACAGCCTGGGAAAGGAAGCAGCAGAAAGTGGAACAGGCAGGGCAGGAATAGTAGGGTTTTTGCAGAAATTTTCAATAAATCAGCCTAAAACACCATTTTTTTAAGCACAATCCTTCTATATTTAAAAGAGTAAAATGCACTGGTACATTCCTATTTGATGTCTCCTCTAATGGACTTTGCTGAACTTCCCAAGGAGAAAAAGAAAAGGAGTTATTGTTTAGAAGATTAAACATATTTAAATGGTGCTCACTACGTAAACTAATCTGCATAAGTTATTTGGTTTTAAATTGTCATTTTACTTTGAAGTCCCAGATTTCTGCTACAGGAAATACAATCTCCCTTTTGTTTTATGTGTGTTAACGGCATGAAATACTGCCCTGTCATTGTACTTTTCCTTATTGTAGTTTCATTATTTTGAGGTCTGTAACAGGAACTCAATAAACTAGCACATGCATTTAAAGAAAAAAAATGAGATCTGCAGTTATTTCTATTCACTGTAAGTCAATCTAGAAAAGGAAAGTGGGTATGCAGTCATTTCAGGTCATTGTGCCTGATCATGAGCTTTTACTAAGAGCCTATACTATATGGATGTGCACACTCAAACAAAACACTGAGGTGTAGATTCATCAAAGAGTGAGGTTAAGAGTGAAGTTCCCAAGAAAAATTGTGTTAAATACATGTCTGTATTGCAGAAATTCAACTTAAGATACTTTCTGTGTATTAGTGAAGCATGTTATGGCCCACTTAGGGCAAATTGTTTGCTGTTTTATTTTATTTGAAAAATGGAAAAATAATAAAAATTTTATTAAAAAAAAAAAAAAAAAAAAAAAAGAGTGAAGTTCCGCCAATAGAGGGAAATTCCACAGCTCTCAATTCATTTCTATGGGATTTTTAAAGGCGTATTCATCAAAGGGTGAACTTTCACTTCACCCACTGATGAATACGCCTTGCAAAATCCCATAGAAATGAATTGAGAGCTGTGGAAGTTCCCTCTAGTGGTGGAACTTCACTCTGATGAATCTCCCACTCAGGATCTGCAAGGGGTAAATGTAAAAACATATGCTTTACTTAGTATATTCAAAATCACATGATAAATTAATGACATGACAAGTACAAATAATGAAAAATAGATCACAGCATAAGCTATAGTATACATACCCCCAAAAAGGAGACAAGGCAAAAATGTCAACCTACAAGTAGCGGATACACAAGCCGAAAGTGAGAATGCCCCAACGTTTTGGCGCCTTTGTCAAGGGGATCCTGATGTGAATGTACATGAAATATGGTTTAAATACCCGAGGAATCGGAAGTCACATTGCTGTGTTTTCACGCGTTCAATCAGTGACGTCACTTCCGCCTACGTCAGTATCCCGGAAACATTCTCCAGTGTACCAATTAAGCGGTCCCGCAAGCGCTAACTTAATGTGTCCTATCTGCGCATGTATGCAGCGTGACTCAGAGTGTCGTATCTAAGCAACCAGTCTCATCAAAATTTGACGCTGTCATTGGATTTAACATACACAGCACTTTACATAGGGTTCCAGGTGCCATCTGTTATACTTCTACAAATTCAGCACGCAGTGCCTACTTCACCTAGTGCAGGGATCTGCAACCTTGGCTCTCCAGCTGTTAAGGAACTACAAGTCCCACAATGCATTTGCCTTTATGAATCATGACAGACTCCTTTATTGCATTGTGGGACTTGTAGTTCCTTAACAACTGTAGAGCCAAGGTTGCAGATCCCTGACCTAGTGCATATATTAAAGGAGACATATGGGATACATGAAAAAACTCTAATTTTGTAGGCAATTATAAGTAATATATAGTGTTGCTTTTACACGGTACTAAAAATTTATATTATCTTTAAAAATAGCCCCTTTATTAGAGCTCCCTATAGATGTTCTCTGGTCCCTGTCTGTGTTTCAAATGAGGGGTGGGTGTGTCCTAACGGTCCCTGCCAGAAGCACAGTAGGAGGGGGACAGCCAATCACAGCCCTGCAGTCACACAAGCACAGACAGGCTTTAGTTCCCTATCAGGTCCTGCTAGCTGCTGATTGGTTCCTGTCCTACAGTGCAGTGAGCTGAGAGCCGCCGGCTCCCCTGCACAGCCTGGGAATTCAGGGAGCAGGAAGTGGAAGAGATGGGAGGGATTATTAGGGGTTTTGCAGAAATATTCAATACATCAGCACAATTCTTCTATATCTAAATGAGTATAATGCACTTGTACATTCTTATTTTTTACACAATATGTCTCCTTTAACAATATACATACAAAGCCCTATCTACGATCTACGGCATCAATCCCTCCTCGGCGTTGCAATATCAAAAACATATTATTCAGACAATCGATGGTTACAAAGTAGTGCAAAGCAATAGAAAGAGTTTATATAAATGTGTACATAAGTACCATATGTCCAATTCAAGTTCATATTTCTTAGTGACAACATAAAGTGACAATATTAAAGTGCAAGTGCTCTATATAAATATATGTTAAAAAATATTTGGATATCAACCATGTTTAAATAAATCAATTAAAAATCAATTAATTGATTAATCGAACAGCCCATATATTAATTAAAATATTTTTTCAAAAAAGGGGCAGTGCCCGCATAATATCCTTCACCATTCCAAGTACATATATACCATACATGCTTCCCAATTATAACAATCTAGTGTCTTGTGATCCAAGTATAATTCATAAATCTTCATATTGAACGTGCATCAAACTCCAAATAATTCCCAGTACAAATTGTAGTGCCAATCCATCAATTTCTGTAAAATGACATATAACAACACCCATTAAAATATGAAAAACATACATCAGAATTTAAAAACATCCCACCCACCACACAGGCTGAGGTCCCATTCAGAGTCAAACATCTGGAAAAAAACAGCATAAATCTGAAAAAAACAACATAAATCAGAAAAAAAGGGATAATTCCCTATCTTCATTCAAACCATTCGGATACAATGTATTCAACTTATAGATCCACTTCAGCTCAAGTTGTTTCAATAGCCTGACTGTCACCTCCTCTCATTGGAGTGCTCACATGTTCTATCCCAAAGAAACGTAGTTGGCTCACCTGGTGTTTCTCTTGGGCAAAGTGTCTAGCTACTGGGGACGTATTTTTACCAGCCCTCACATCACTCCTATGTTCCCCAATTTTCTTACTCAGGGATCTCGTAGTTTCACCAACATAGTACTTACCACATGGGCATTTAAGAATGTAAATAACGAAGTCAGATTGGCAATTAATATAGTCACCAATGTGATAAAGTTTCCCAGTCATGGGGGGGTTAAATTGATCAGTCCTCACAACAAAATAGCAGTTCACACATCTGCCACACTTATACATTCCTTTAGTCCCACTCAACCAGGTGCCCTGTTTCTTACTAGGGTTACTCATAGCATGGACCAACTGGTCCTTTAAACTGTTAGCTCTCTTATATGCCATGATCGGTGGGTTCATGACCCACGGTCTCAATCTTTGATCCATCTGAAGGATGACACTGTATTATGTTCTTAACTTTTCACTAAGAGCCACCACTACACAATAGAACTGTTTCAGATAAGCTTGTGTTTCTTCTTCTCAGTGTAACTGGAGGAGTTGCGGCTTGGGTGTGCCAGACCTGGATTTTTACTGTTGAGTGTAACTCTTATATTGACCACTAGGTGGTGCATGGAAGCATTATGGAAGCATTTTTGGCAGTGGAGGTGTTATCTGATTAACTTCTTATTGTTCTGTTGTTAGGGTACTGGGAGGGTGGAGGTAATATTACTCCAGCTTGCAGTAAAGAGTAACGTTTATCAGAGAATATGGCTGAGGGCACGTGGGAAACTAAGAATGGATTCCAGGTTGGAACATATCTTGTCTATGTCCAACTCCTGCATCTTGGACACCCAGGGTGAGGACTACAAGGTTAAAGTGGGGTTCTAAAAGGAGGGCTGGGTGCTACAAAGAGGGATACACTGAGGCTTATGAAATGCACCTCTGTATGAAAGTTTCTCTATCCTTATCATTTACAGTAGGGGGTACATTATCCCTTATACAAGGAACTCTATCACTCATGTATTATAACTCAGTCTGCAGCCTTGTGCCTTTATATGGTCACACCCCTCAGTGACTTCTAATATCCTTATCATTTACAGTAGGGGGTAAATTATCCCTTATAATACATGAGTGATACTCAGAGTTCCCCCCTGTATAACTCAGCCTGCAGCCTTGTGCCTTTATATGGTCACACCCCTCAGTGACTTCTAATATCCTTATCATTTACAGTAGGGGGTACATTATCCCTTATAACTAATTCACGAGTGATATGGTCACTGCATATGGAAATAACAAGCAGCCACGTGACTTCCGCGCTATACAAGCCCAGGAGTCCATCTCTCACAGTTCACAGCGTTTACCAGTCGCAGTAAGCGAGGAATGTATTGTCCAAGTTTCCCTTTCTATTCGTGCACATTTCCATCGCTAAACAGTGGGCAGACATTCAGCAGCCGACATACAACTCTCCCGGCCGGAGAACCTTCTCTGTACATGGATAATAACTCGTTTACTATCTATGAACATAGTAGCGCCAACCAAAGAAATGGCCGCACTTCCAACGGAAATAAAAGACTCGGGGAGGGACTCGGTTTCCTTGGGAACGCATACGCCACGGCACAACAGTTAGGGGGCGCCTGACGTCATTTTGAAACCGTCTCTAACTGAGTTGCGTATGCGCCAGTGTAAGGTTAGACTTGCTACCAGTCACACATGCGCAGTGACAGAGAGCCACGCATACAGGTATGAATGTGTTTACATATATTGGGGACGAGGATAAATGGTGAGCACTAGTCACACTGCTTGCGGTAGGGGGGATTACCATGACGTTATCCTGTTCAGCATTGCGGCGGGGTTTAAGCATGGATATTAAAGGACTACAAGTCCCGGCACCCTCATGTTAATAGCCAGTGCCCGTGGCATGTCGGGACATGTAGTCCAGGTTCTTTGAATTCAGAACTGTAGGTGCCCGCTGCTGGTTGGTTGTTGCTGGCAGAAAGCTCGGGGACAGGAAGGGGCCCGACTTATCAGTGGCCTTGCCTCGGGTCACATGTTTCTGTCACCCAATGAGGTGAGTTCCTGGTGTGCGTGTGTTTACAGGAGTTGTTAATGAGACTTTGCATTAATCACTGTGTCTCTCCATACACAACAGATATTATGAGTTTCATGGAGTCCCTGGGGTCCTGAACAATCACCATGGGGAGACTCTGCTTTATCCTACGGACGTTTGTGAGGCATCACCCACCTCTGGTCTGTTTCTTCATGTGCTTAGCGGCCCTTGCCTTCACTCTTGTAGCTTTATCAGTACTTCTAATGCTGCGCAGTGATACAGAGGGAGACGTGTCCAAGGCCGGGAGCCCCGATCAGTTCTATGGGGGTACAACTGCTCCTGTGCCGGACACTCATTCCATGGACATGTTACACGACTGGGAATCCCTGCTCTACGGCATTAGCTCACTCATGGTTTGCCCCATAGCTACAGTTACAGCAGTCACAGCTCCCCCTACTCCAGCTGAGCATTCTGGGAATATCAGTACTGTAGCCACACTAGTCAGGCTGAACATGACTCCGTTTGACCCATCGATCTTGGATTCTGCTATGCAGATTTCTGTGACAGGAGCAAAGCTGGGGCTGACAGGTACTAAATCTGGGGAGGGGCCACTTACTGGCAGAAGGATAATAGTAACATAGTCCTGCTGACTGGCTTTTTTTTTTTTAATTCTGCAGGTAAAGGAGCAAATGCTAATATGAGCATCACTTTATTGCCCATCAATGGCAGAGAGAAGTGCAATGACACAACGAGCTGTTCAAGCAAATATTGTGTGACTATCTCTGGTCCTAAATATATTCTGCCCCAGACCAAGTGAGTATAAGTTATGTCTCCTTTCTACACAAACCCACCTGCACTATATAGCACCATCATT
>CM044447.1:131829538-131845709 GCA_024363595.1 Xenopus borealis | reverse complement strand
GACGCAAGTTCGCGAATATGTTCGTGAACTTTTTTTCCGACGTTCGCTACATCCCTAGTGATTAGGGGCTGACGTTCATGAATGCACATGGGGGACCCGGAAGTACCAGCAGCACTCCAGCTTGAGAATTGTAGGGGGAGGGCCAGACAGGGGGCCTGGGTGCCCCATCCTGTACCAGAGCCTGCCGGCAAGTAGTTATAACACTATATTTACACATTTACATTACATTTTTTAGCCCTGAGACTATGAATTCTTAGAATTCAGCGCTATGGTTTTAGCCCTAATGATTTAATTTTTCCATCACTTTATCCAGTTTAGTTGCACTTAGTCTCTGCACTCTCTCCAACTCATTTATATCCCTCTTAAATATTGGAGCCCAAAACTGCACTGCATACTCCAGGGGAGGCCTTACCAGGGTCCTATACATGAAATAATAATTAAATAAATGTCATTTTTCATGCAAGAGGGCACTTTATTTGCTTTAGTTACCACTGACTGTGTCACACAGAGGTACACGGCTTCTTATGCACAAATATTTTTCAATTAAGGAAACTCCCAACACACTGCCATTTAGTGTATAACTTGCATTTATATTATTTTTGCCAAAGTGCATAACTATGTATTGTTCAGCTTTGAACCTCATTTTCCAGTTTGCTGCCCAGTTTTCTAGTTTAGTCAAATCTCTCTGCAAAGTGGCAGCATATTCTGCATGGAACCTATACAATTTAGTATCATCAGCAGAATATAGAGCCCTGTGGTACGTCACTAATTACACTGGTCTAGTTAGACAATGTTCAATTTACACCCACTCTGTGTAATCAAGCCCTCAGCCAGTTCTCTAACCAAGGGCAAATATGTTCCAGGCCAATATTCCTTAATTGTATGACATGCTTTAGCAAAGTCTAAGTAGATCACATCCACTGCCATCCCAGATTTTAGGTTCCTGCTCACTGTCCCAAAGAAAGCAATTACATTAGTCTGGCAAGATCTATTACACATAAAAACAAGCTGGCACAATCATTTATTAAAGGAGACATATGGGATACATGAAAAACTCTAATTTTGTAGGCAATAATCAGTAATAAATAGTGTTGCTTTAACATGGTGCTAAAAATTAATATTATCTTTAAAAATAGCCCCTCTATTAGAGCTCCCTATAGATGTTCTCTGGTCCCTGTCTGTGTTTCAAATGAGGGGTGGGTGTGTCCTAACGGTCCCTGCCAGAAGCACAGTAGGAGAGGGACAGCCAATCACAGCCCTACAGTCACACAAGCACAGACAGGCTTCAGTTTCCTATCAGGACCTTCTAGCTGCTGATTGGTTCCTGACCTACAGTGCAGTGAGCTGAGAGCCGCCGGCTCCCCTGCACAGCCTGGGAATTCAGGGAGCAGGAAGTGGAAGAGAAGGGAGGGATTATAAGGGGTTTTACAGAAATATTCCATAAATCAGCCTGAAACAACTTTTTTAAGCACAATTCTTCTATATCTAAATGAGTATAATGCACTGGTACATTCTTATTTTTTACACAATATGTCTCCTTTAATAAACAAATTACCTTAGTCCTGGGTTACCCAATCCCATGTTATGCTAATGCATATATTGTGAGAGCCAGTGCACTTGATCATTATACCCATGGATGTGCCCAATAAGGAAGAACAACACTCAATGTGAACTGTTCTTGAAACAATTATTTTCCACCTTCATTGGGGGAAGCAGAATATCTGGTATAGCTGACCTTTTATTTCTGACATTGAAATCAAGCACCATTTAACATTCATCATTGCTTAAACAACAAGGGTTATTTTAATAACTACTGTATTTGTTCCTTCCAGGTCAGTCCCTCCCACAAGGAGCCAATGGGAATGTGGGAGGAAGCGAGTGACACAGGGATGAAGGGGAAGAAGGATAAAAATGAGCGGGGGAAGAAGGAGAGAATCCTGAATCTCACACTGGAGATGATCTATCTGCTGACTGGAGAGGTGAGGGGCACTGTGACTGGCACACTGACAAGAGACTGTCTGTCTGTACAAAGGGGGTCTCTCTGCAGCTCAAACACCATTCTCTCTTCCTTTCAATATTTAGCACTACATCCCTAGGAAGAAGTCAGATGATGGGGGGGCCCTGCATGCCCCTGGCTCCGTCATACACAAGGAAAATAACCACAAGAAGATCCTGGAACTCATGTCCAACATCATCCAGCTGCTGACTGGAGAGGTGGGTACAGCGGCCCCTTATTGTTTAGTAACAGTGTATGATAATCCCTTTCTCTGGCTGGGGGATGACTGGAACATTGTGTGTGCCAGGTTGCCATAAGGTCTGATGATCTTTCCATCTATTTTTCCTTGGACGAGTGGGACTATATAAAAGGAAACAAGGATCTTTATGAGGAAGGGATGAAGGAGGAGCCCCAGCAGCTCCACCCACTGGGTGAGTAAAGTAAATGGACCAGAAAAACCCAGTCTCATGACCAGATGATCCCCTGAACATTATAGGCTTTGGAGAGCAATCCATTCAGCTGGTCAGTCTCCCTTCTCCGTTGGCACCATTGCTGTTTATGCCTTTGGGCCACAATGAGAACTGAGCTGTGAAGTGCCAAATTAAGGTTTTATATCTGACTTTTCATACTGCATAGATATTTTCAGGAAGACAGTTATGGTGCTTCTTCCTGCATCTCCTGACACAATGAATGTATAAAATCTGATGATGTATCATGCTTTTGTCTTTGCCAGACTGTGAATATGAAGATAAGAGAGATATTTCAGGTGATCTGGGACTAACATTATGTTTTAATAATGAACCAAGCAAGATTGGGGCTGAAGGAGCAGAATTATTTTCTGATGGAAATCTTCCAAGACCTGAAATTTCTCCAGTGGAACAGCCCCCACCAACCAATGGGATTAAAGAGGAAGTAGCTTTGTGTGAAGGGGGAAACCAATCAGATTGCAGAATTAAACCACTTACAGAACAGATAAAGGTAACAGATGGGGTTGAAGGAGCAGAATGTAATGCCAACAGAAATCTCACAAGCCCTGAAATATCTCCAGCACACCAGCCCCCACCAGCCAAGGTCATTATAAAGGAAACTGCTTCATGTGAAGGGGGAAGCCAATCCAGTTGCAGGATTTATCCACTTAAAGAACAAATACAGGGAACGGATACATCTACTCCCAACACGGTGACCAATAACTCTTTTGAGTGCAATAAATCTTTTACTAATGAGTTTGGTCTTCTCAAGCAGGAAACTAACACAGGAGAAAAATCATTTGTCTGTTCTGTGTGTGAGAAACGTTTTGCGTGGAATTCACACCTCGTTGCACATGAGAGAATTCACACAGGAGAGAAACCATTCACTTGTAATGAATGTGGGAAAGGTTTCGCCCTTCGCTCAACCCTTTTTATGCATCAGAGAATTCACACAGGGGATAAGCCATTCTCATGCTCTGAATGTGGGAGATGTTTTAGGCGTCGCCAAGACCTTAACATTCATCTCAGAATTCACACAGGAGTGAAACAATTCACTTGTACTGAATGTGGGAGGTGTTTTATGCGTCGCCACGACCTTAATATTCATCTCAGAATTCACACAGGAGTGAAACCATACACTTGTACTGAATGTGGGAAATGTTTCACCCATCAATCACAGTTTGCCATTCATTCCAGAATTCACACAGGAGAGAAACCATACAATTGTACTGAATGTGGGAAATGTTTCACTCATCAATCACAGTTAGCCATTCATTCCAGAATTCACACAGAAAATAAGGATTTCACTTGCTCTGAATGTGGCAAATGTTTCAGTAATAGTCCATGCCTTAAAAACCATCTCAGAATTCACACAGGCGAGAAACCATATTTATGCTCTGAATGTGGCAA
Organism: Xenopus borealis; assembly: GCA_024363595.1. Lineage (NCBI taxonomy): Eukaryota > Metazoa > Chordata > Amphibia > Anura > Pipidae > Xenopus > Xenopus borealis. Next base: position 131,841,836 of record CM044447.1, on the reverse strand, counting down.
ATGTTTTAGTCGTTGCCACGACCTTAACCTTCATTCCAGAATTCACAAAGGAGAGAAACCATTCACTTGTACTGAATGTGGGAAAGGCTTTACCCATAGTCACGAACTTACCAGTCATCTGAGAGTTCACACAGAAGAGAAACCATACACTTGTAATGACTGTGGAAAAGGTTTCTTCCAAATCACACACCTTAAGGTACATCTTAGAACCCACACAGGAGAGAAACAATTTTCCTGTTCTGAATGTGGCAAACGTTTTACCAGACAGAAGGAACTTAACACTCATTTCAGAACTCACACAAGAGAGAACCCATTCACTTGTACTGAATGAGGGAAGTCTTTTATGCATCATTCCACAGTTACACGCAAGAGTGTGAACTGTACATATACAATGATGAGTGAGTAGCACATTTATGATGATCAAATTATCCTTATAGTCCTTTTGGATAATGGATGATTGCCACAATAAAGTTGTAATGGTCCCTATAGTGGGGAATGTGGTGATTTTGAGTATGGCAATTATTGATGGATGAAACCTCTTCAACAAATGGAAGAGTGCTCTTCTTTTTTGAATTACATAGTTTTCAGCATTCCAGAAACCAGAGGATAAATCTCGCCAGGGACTGTATGCTTGATAAAGAGCGGAGTGCCACTCGAAACTTTGCATCTTTGTGCTGCCCTGATATGGCAAATTGTATGTATACTGTTGAGGAGCTTTGGTGAACAGGCCATACAACAATGTTGTTTCCTTGAAACGGATTGCAGAAATTAGAGGATTCCAGAAACCTGGATAATGGATCCAGTATCTGTATTAGGGTACACCAGGGTATCGTCATACAATGGCATTTTTTGTGTTCCACCACTTGGAAAATAGTTGTATCCTATGGTGAAAGGACCCACTGCATGACTCTGACCCACCCAATGCTGGTGTGATGAAACAAGCAGTGTTGTATCTGTGGTGTTTCAGTGTGGTGTGGTGGCTACTATTACTATAGGATAGAATATGGTCTGTTATGCAATGGAACGCATAGAAAAGACACTGAGCAGGACTAAGTGAAGAAACACCCATGTGTATGAGCCCTTAGGCCATAGTTATGCTGCTTGATTGTACTGATTTGCTCTAGTGGGTCACATGTCAACCAAACAGATAATTATGTAGAATTCTGGGCAACCAAGAACCTCTTTGGATCAAAAAATGAACTCATCAGTTTTCCCACCTTTCTGTTTCAGTCACTCAGTGCTGGTGTGAAAGCTCATGACTGAGATATTGGAAATGCCCAGTGTGAGGTCAGGAGCAAAACAATAGGAAAAACTGAAGATGTGATGGCTCTGGGGCCTGTGAGTGGTTACTCTGCTGTGTGTGAGCAGTTTAGATCCAGAAGATCAGTGACAACAGGCTCGTGGCTTAGGGATTTGTACTGTGACCCCTGCAAGTCTACTCATGTATCCCCAAGGTACAGACTTAATGGTACAACCTTAATCTCTCAGCCTTGTGCTCTAGACATGGATCAGTAGCCAGATTATTGCCGATGGAGAATGGAAATCTGGATGAAACCTATGTGTGATGCCCTTAGGTTTGTCATCTTAAAAAAGAAAGAAATAAACTTACAGGACAAGGTCTGTGGGTGTTTGGGCACATGATGTGGGAGTGGCAAAAATATGGGACGCAGCTATGATACACATGGGTGAACCAGGAACACGAACTGGCAGGCCAGTTATGAAAAGGTGTAGGGGTTTTGGCAGATTCTGTACCATCCCTGCACCTTTTCCTGGTATTGTTGCAGGAGATCAAAGAGAAACATTTAATAAAAATCCAGGACTGCAGGCTGAGCGATCAAAATCAGACTGTCCCACAGAAAATGGCACAGTTGGGAAGCATGCAAAGACTGAGACATAGGGTGTCATGCCACCCAGCCCCATTTATATTTCAGGGTTCCTACAAGACACAGAAACTGTATTTAATTAATATAAACACTGTAACAAATGTTGTAAAACAGCAATCCGGAAGGCAAAATTAGAAAATGAGTAATCATTGTGGCAGACTAACCCCAAAAAGTATATTAATAGTAAAAAGATGTGGGTTGAGAGTGTTACTCCTTTTAATAATGGTACCAGTATGGTTGTAACATTTACAGAAAAGGCAAATGTGCTAAATCAGTTCTTTTGTTCAGTGTATACAATAGAGGAGTCAGAGTTCCCAGACCCACCTTATACTTGCACTGTTGGCTCAGCTCAATTTAGTGAGTGGCTGACTCAGCATTAAGTCTCACATCAACTAAACAGATATATATGCAGAATTCTGGGCCAGTGATGTTCCAAGGTGACCAAGAATCTCTTTTGGCTCAGCATAAATGCCTAGTGTTATCTGGAGCTTGACAATAGGGGAAACTGTGACAGTTGTGTTGCCTGTGAGTTGTGGTTACACTGCTGTGTGTGTGCAGATTAGATCCATACAGAAGACCAGTGACAGAACAGGCTCATGGCTTATGTGTTTGCACTGTCACCCCTGCAAGTCTGCTCATGTTTGAATAATTGAACAATCAGTCGTCCCCATCTATTGACCTGCCACTAACCTTCAGTTGAAATAAAGCAGTAAAAGAAGAGATCAGACGATGTTCATCCCCTGACAGCAATCCTACCAAAGTTTATCTCCAACAAAGCTGGTGACAGTCTCCCAAGTGAAAATCTTCAGAATGGTGATACATGCAGAGATATGATCGGTAGCCACAGAAATCTTCTAACCTGTCCCATCGACTGAACAACCAATCGGCATGGCAAGACAAATGTGGGTACACTCCACACATGATCTGAAAAACGTACGAATCGAGGATTCATATGATTGGATCTGTGCGTTTATGGCCATTTTAAATGGTACAACCTTAATCTCTCAGCCTTGTGCTCTAGATATGGAACAATAAGAGAACATTTTAATTCATACTTACCAGACATTTTCTTTTCCTGGTTACTATGGGCAGCATTCACACTAAGGGTATATTCCCACCATGAAACTCCTCCCAAAACACCTACTTTGACCTTATATACACCCCTCCTACTCTTGTCTTCCTGTTCGAGAATTTCTTTGGGGGGTTAGTGTGAATGCTGCCCATAGTAACCAGGAAAAGAAAATTTCTGGTAAGTATGAATTTGAATTTTCTCTTTTCCCATGATCACTATGGCAGCCTTCACACTAAAGTTGGCCATACACGGGCAGATAAAAGCTGTGACAGACTGTGTCGGCAGCTTATCTGCCCGTGTGGGGGGCCCTCCGACGGGCTTTCCCGATCGATATCTGGACGAAAGTCAGGCAGATGTCGAACGGGCAGGATTAAAAATCCCGTAGGTTCGTTGATGCGGTCCCGCGATCCGACCGCCCGTACTGATCCGAACGTTGGGCCCTAGGGCCCACGATCGGATCAGCCCGATATTGCCCACCTCAAGGTGGGCATATCGGGGAGAGATCCACTCGTTTGGCAACATCTCTACGTGTATGGCCACCTTAAGGGTGATATATCTGAGCAATTTTACAGGGAGGTATAGACATTAACTGTTAACACCATTCCACAGCAAAATTTATATAATTATTTACACACTCTTGAGTAGATTGCACATCCAAATGATAGTGCTTTAAAAAAGTATTTGCAGAACTTTCCCCATGGATACTTCTGCCTGAAATGCCCATGAAGCACTAACTGCCCTAATAGAGTGTGCCTTTACCCCTTTAGGAAAAAGAACTCCAGTTTTTTGATAAACTGTTTTAATGCAATTTACTATCCATCTACTTATCATAGTTGTGGATGCTGCTTGACCTTTTCTGTTCCCAGACGGAATAATTAACAACTTATTTGTCTTCCACCAAGACTTTGTTCTTTCCAAATAGATTGATAGACATCTAAGTATGTCCAAATTATGCCACTCCTTTTCCTGATCTGAGATTGTCTCTGGAAAAAATGACGGTAGAACAGTCTCACTATTTAAATGACTGTCTTTTACCACCTTTGGCAAAAATTCCGGCATTGTTCTCAGCACTACTTTATCTGTTTGAACTACTGTAAATGGCTCTTCTGATGATAGAGCCTGCAAATCACTAACTCTTCTTGCTGAAGTGATTGTGATTAACAAAGTTGTCTTTAAAGTCGCATTTCCGACCCCGTGTCCACAGGTTCAAACAGTTCTTTAGTTAATCCTTTTAACACCAACGGTAAACTCCATGTTGCAGAGAGCATTTTAATTGGAGGCCTCAAATGCAACACTCCAGTCAGCAACACTCCAACAGATCCCTGGTGCCACCCCACAAACCTGGTGTAACACGCATTTCATCACCTTCTGGTCTTTCACCCATTGCCTCTCTGTTAACAAAGATATAGCTGACAAGCCTTCAATGATAACTCCTGTGGACATGGATGCATTATTGGTCCCTGTGGGAGAAGGTCTCTCCTCCTCGGTAGTACCCAAGGACCGTCTACTACCATAGTCATTAATAAAGGATAACACACTCTTCTGGGCCAATCTGGGAGGATTGCTAATACATCGGCCTTGTCCCTCTTTATTTTCCTAAGAACCCTCGAAATCACCGGGTAGGGAGGAAATATGTACAACAGGCCTTGGCTCCAGTCCTGTGAAAGGCCATCCAACCCTTTTGCTTGGCAACATTGTGTCCTGGCATAAAAGTCCACCACCTTCCAATTGACCTTCGTCGCCATTAGATCCACTACTGGTCGACCCCAGAAATCCCCTATCTGCAGGAACACTTCCTGATTCAGTTCCCATTCGTGCTTTTTGATTGTTCTGCGACTCAAAAAATCTGCTATTTGATTGTGTTTTCCTGGGACATGCAATGCTGACAAATCCTGCAGAACTCTTTCTGCCAAAACCATAATAGGGTTTAACTCTGCCAGCAGACTTAGGCTGCGAGTCCCTCCTTGCTTCTTTGTATGCATCACTGCTGCTAGATTGTCCATCCTTACCATCAGAGACGTCCCTCTTAGTTGATGCTGCAGCTCTTGAACTGCCTTCCAAACAGCTCTTAATTCCAGCACATTGGCTGACAGATGCTACTCTTCTGTTTTCCATCTCCCCTGAACAAATGTCCGGTTCAAATGCGCTCGCCGAGTGCGCCTCCTGTGATGCGGCTTCAGTGCACGCCTCCTGTGTGCTCCTCCTGTGACGTGCCTTCAGTGCACGCCTCCTGTGTGCTCCTCCTGTGACGTGCCTTCAGTGCACGCCTCCTGTGTGCTCCTCCTGTGACGCGGCTTCAGTGCACGCCTCCTGTGTGCTCCTCCTGTGATGCGCCTTCAGTGCACGCCTCCTGTGTGCTCCTCCTGTGATGCGCCTTCAGGGCACGCCTCCTGTGTGCTCCTCCTGTGACGTGCCTTCAGTGCACGCCTCCTGTGTGCTCCTCCTGTGACGCGCCCTCTGTGCACGCCTCCTGTGTGCTCCTCCTGTGATGTGCCTTCAGTGCACGCCTCCTGTGTGCTCCTCCTGTGACGCGCCCTCTGTGCACGCCTCCTGTGTGCTCCTCCTGTGATGCGCCTTCAGTGCACGCCTCCTGTGTGCGCTCTCTATCCACTAAAAAAGAAGGAAAAACAGATCCCTGGTGCCACCCCACAAACCTGGTGTAACACGCAGGTATATATCTTTCGTCCGTTGTGCCATACAAACAGACTCCTGAATATAGAAGAACTTACAACCCCGGGCTGCATTGGGAAGGCGTTTGATACTGTGAGGCAGCATGCTTACAGACCCTTCCAGGGAGAGAGGCATAGATCTCCCCAGGTTCAAGGGTCCCACAATGGGTCCTGGTGAGCCATAAAACAAAACGATTCTCGGGGATGAAAAACCCCTCCAAAAACCCCCTATCCTATACATCGAGGACAGGAAAAAAGACAAGAGTAGGATGGGTGTATTGGGTGTATATAAGGCCAAAGTAGGTGTTTTGGGAGGAGTTTTGTGTTTGTTAACCTGTCCTATCGGTGTGAGAGGTGGGAATATACCCTTAGTGCGAAGGCTGCCATAGTGACCAATGGAAAGCCAGATTATTGTGTCTGTAGAATGCGATTCTTGATGAAGCCTAGGTGTGCTGCCTTTAGGTTTGCCATCTTAAAAAAAAGAAAGAAAAAACTTACTGGACAAGGTCTGCGGGTGTTTGGGCTGGTGACGTGGAAAATTTAAGGGACGGAGCTATGATACACATGGGTGAACCAGCAACACAAATTGGCCGACTAATAATGAAAAGGCTTAAGATGGCCATAGACGTAAAGATTTCTGAAAGATCCAGTAGTTATCGTGAGACCACAATTGTCTCAAAACGATCATTTAAATGCCTGATGTGTCCATCAACTAAAAAGACCATTTCAGGTGATATTGCAGCAAAACTGAAGGATCGCAGCCTGCTTGTCCTGCAAACATAGGTAGATTGTATGGGGACCGATAAAGATTTTCTAACCTGGCCGATCAATCATCAGACCGATGTTGGACGAAAAATCGTAAGATGGACGATCGTTTGTATCCCACTAACCGCACGATAATTTGACAGATTAGTCGGACTTCCCTAAGATCGGTTGTTTGGCAGGGAAAGATCATTGCGTCTATGGGGACCTTTAGGGCTATTGGCAGATTCTGTACCATCCCTGCACAGAAGAGGTAATCTTGAACTGGGTAGCCAGAGCCAACATCAGAAATCACAGGGCCCTGGATGACATTTTCTCAGACCCAACCACCACCACAGACTCAGTACACACAACTAAGAGTCCCCTCTACAAGTTAAAAAAAAAAAACATTTGTGGCCAGGGCCCTTCTTCAAGTTTAAGAAAACCATTGGTGGCTAGGTTCACACCTAGGGTTGCCACCCAGCCGGTATTTTACCGGCCTAGCCGGTAAAACACCAGCCGGGGCCGGTATTACAAATTTACCGGCAATGTAGCTGCCGGTAAATTTGTAACACCACTTAAAAAAGGCCCTTGCCTTGCCTTAGTTCCAGTTAAAACTTACCTTTCTTGCAGTCTTCAGCCGATTGCTTGGTGTGGCTCCGCCCATATGACGTCATGTCCCGCCCCATTTGACGTCACGCCCTGCCCCTTTGTGACCCTGCCGGCCGGTAAATATTTTTACTAAAGGTGGCAACCCTATTCACACCTACAAGTTAAAAAAACAAATTGGTGGTCAGGCCACCAATTAAATAAAACATCATTGGTGGTGACTTCCATATCTGTACAAGTTAATACAAATTAAAAAAAAAAAGCATTGGTGGTCAAGTGCCACATAAAATATTTTTTTAAAAAGCATTTCTGTCTGACTCTCCCAACACCTCCACCCCCTTTTTTCTCTTTCACTTCTCCTTTCTCTCTCTCCCTCTATTTCTCCCTTCTCACCCCTCCCCCTAACTTTATTTCTGAACTGATCTCAGTTCTTCTTCAACCCATGGGTCATTCCCACACATGTTTTACTGTGTTGTGGAAATTGTACAGAACTGTGTCATCAAATCCAAGATGTACTTTATTTACTCTGTACTATGTTTGGTTTTCTCTAATAAAAAATACAATATGAAAAAAGCATTGCTGATCAGGGGCCTCAAAGAAAATTTAAAAAAGGATATTGGTGGTAAGGGACACATTGAAAATTAAAAAGAAAAAATTGGTGGTCAGGGGTTTCATGAATTAAAAAAACATTGGAACTTGCCTTAATTTTCATGACTTTGGCTCCTTTCAGCAGCTTCGGGTCTTCACTCAAGGGGATCTGGCTGATTCGGAAAGTGCAACACAGCTGGGCCCCTTTAAGCCTAGGACAACTGTACCCCCTGATGGTGGTCCTGTATCCTGTGATATGATAACTGTGTATAAATATATATAAGGGGATCATATAATAATCTCTATAATGCTTTAGAGACACAAGGTCACCCATTCTGATTAGAAAAAGAGGTTCCAGCTAAATATTGGGAAGGGGTTTGTTACAGTGAGAGCTGTAAAGATGTGGAATTGTCTCCCTGAATCAGTGGTACAGACTGATACATTAGATAGGTATAAGAAGGGGTTGGATGCTTTATTCACCAGTAGCTCCTCCTAGCAGACAGGAGGGAGCCAATGAGATTAGAGGAAAGGAGGGAAAGGGGTGTTACAGGGAGGGAAGTGAATCAGTGGTACAGGCTGATACATTAGATAGGTATAAGAAGGGGTTGGATGCTTTATTCACCAGTAGCTCCTCCCAGCAGACAGGAGGGAGCCAATGAGATTAGAGGAAAGGAGGGAAAGGGGTGTTACAGGGAGGGAAGTGAATCAGTGGTACAGGCTGATACATTAGATAGGTATAAGAAGGGGTTGGATGGTGTTTAGCAAGTGAGTGAAAAAAGGTTATGGAAAATAGCTCTTAGTACAAGCTGATTATCATCTTTGAGTCAGGAAGGAATTTTTCCCCTCTGAGGCTTCAAATGGGATTTTTGCCTTCCTCTGGATCAACTAGCAGTTAAACAGGTTAAAATAGGGTTAAAAGGTTGAACTTAATGGACATATGTCTTTTTTCAACCTGACTTACTATGTTACTATTTCACTTTTCTATGCCAGTGACATCATGACTTTCATGTTAGTATTTGCCCCTCTACTTGAAAAATAATAAGAGCCAGTTATTAGGATGATCTGTTTACAAACATTGACTCCTGTCCCTGTTAGCCAAGAAGATACTCCTGCCAGTAAGTGGCCCCGCCCCATACTTAGTACTTATCAGAACCAGTTTGGCGCCTGTCACAGAAATCTAAGATTGACAGGTCAAATGGAGTCATGTTCAGCCTGGCAAGTGTGGTCACAATATTGATATTCCTGTGATGATTAGCTGGAAATGGGCTAACTGTGACTCCTGCCATTGTAGCCATGGGGCAAACCATAAGCTGCAGGTACAAGTACTCTTATTGACTCTGTGGGGCCTGTGATTTGCCAGTTATGTAGAAAGTACTTGTGAAGTCTTGTGAACTCCAAGCGCCCTGGAAAGTTATCTCCCAAAAGCAACCTGTTCCCTAGACCAGACTAAGCCTGAATACAGGGTTGACAGGAAGAGCTTAACCCAGACCTGCCCATAACCCAAAGATTTTGTGCAGTAGTCGATCTGAACCCACCCGAACCTGTCAGTTTTGTGCTGGCCCGCACATCACTTATCTATTCAGGCCCGGACTGGCAATCTGTGGGTTCGGGCAAATGCCCGACATGCCACTTTCTTTAAAATATAAATGGGCTGCTCACCTAAAAATGCAAATGAGGTCTGTTTTTAAAGGATGCTTTAAAAAATGCTCGACAAAGGGGTGTGACCCCGAAACATTGCTCACTTCCGCAATAAACGTGCAAGGTTCTCCTTGCTTGCTGAATCCTGAGTGCCTTGGATCCTTCTATGTCTGTTTTTAAAGGAGACATATGGGATACATGAAAAAACTCAAATTTTGTAGGCATTTATAAGTAATATATAGTGTTGCTTTCACATGGTGCTAAAAATTAATATTATCTTTAAAAATAGCCCCTTTATTAGAGCTCCCTATAGATGTTCTCTGGTCCCTGTCTGTGTTTCAAATGAGGGGTGGGTGTGTCCTAACGGACCCTGCCAGAAGCACAGTAGGAGGGGACAGCCAATCACAGCCCTGCAGTCATAAAAGCACAGACAGGCTTCAGTTGCCTATCAGGTCCTGCTAGCTGCTGATTGGTTCCTGTCCTACAGTGAAGTGAGCTGAGAGCCACCGGCTCCCCTGCACAGCCTGGGAATTCAGGGAGCAGGAAGTGGAAGAGAAGGGAGGGATTATTAGGGTTTTGCAGAAATAGTCAATAAATCAGCCTGAAACACAACTTTTTTTAAGCACAATTCTTCTATATCTAAATGAGTATAATGCACTGGTACATTCTTATTTTTTACACAATATGTCTCCTTTAATATGTAAATGAGCCACTGCCTTTATAAATGTAAATGTGCTGTCCATAATAACCAGCCACAGCTAAGCCGAGATATTTGTGGCAAGGACCAGTTCAAGCACATAGGGTGCATAATATTACTGGCCTGGGGATAATATGTGTAGCGCACCCATAGGTGTAGCTTTAGCTGTGGATTTGTGATATGTGTGTGACCCGGCTAACTGCTTAGCTTGTGCCCAGGACCCCCAGTGTACCCGTGCAACTCCCTGCAACTCCCGGTACCTGGTGTTGTTCAGTGCAGCAGGAGATTCAGTTAGACACAGTTCTTTGCAGCAAACTTGAACTTATTTATTGAACAGACATCGTAGTAGGATACTTTGATAATCCCTCCAGTGGGATAATACATACAATATGCAAGATAGACAGCACGCAGCAATGATTCACGCTTCAACAGGATAGTTACCCTCTCACTAGGTAATGTCTCCTCTCAGGTGGATAGCACTAGGTCCTGGATTTCACAGACTGGGGTCTTGTTTCTTGGCACCCAATCTGGTCCTCACCTCACCCACTGTATTCAGCCTGGGGTCTTGGGTCTTGGCACCCTATCTGGTCCTCAACTCACCCACTGAATTCCCTGATCTAGTGGTTTACATACCACAGGGTCCTAACCCCACTATTTCTCCTTGGTGGAGCCACAACTGCTCTATAGTTACCCTGAGCTGTCTTTCACTCCTAGAGTGACTATCACAGTACTACTACCACTGGCTAAACCTAACTTTAGAGGAACCAGACCATGGCCCTGTAACACCTCTCTGGGAGGCACGGTCCCAGGAGTAAGACCCTGAGCACATGGTGCTATCTCCTTTTATATTGTTACACAGTGCCCTCTAGTGGACAATCCCCAGGAACTAATATGGACCCAGGAAAAGGGACATAGCTGCCTGAGTTACTTAGGTGTCCAAATATGGAGGGGAAACTGCCTGAGTAAACTACACCCAAATCTCAGGGTCTCTACATATGGTAATGGACTCTTGGGTTGGAAATATAAATAATGCTTTGCATGCCTGTGAATACTTTTGTCAGGGCTGCTTTTTATTCCCAGTCCGGCCCTGTATCTATTGGCAAAATCCAGAAAGTTGCTTACAGCTTCCATAATTGTGTCAGGTGTTTAAACTGAGAGTATAAATCATGAGCATGTGATGCACTAGACATAAACCCGATGTTATTTGGGAGGTAAGGCGCCATCCTTATGCTCCAATCCTGTTATTCCTTGGGGACCCAGGTTTCATACCCCTTAATGTACATGAGAAGTTCGCCATGTCTCTGCCTGCGCATAATAGCTCTGCCTTTAGCCTAACCGAACCCCCAAGTACATATTACAGACAGCAGGTCACCAGCCAATATATTGTACCTTATAAAGAAATTCTGATATTGGCACTCATATTCCCAGGAGTTGCAGTTGTGACCTCACTCATACTACAAACCAGTCTCCATCATTTCTCTATACAACCAGTGACTGAATGTCTGTGCTGTTAACAACCAAAGGAATCCAATGGCACACAGGACTTGCTCAACATATGGGTAAAAAGGTCCCCTGATATTTGTTGAATAAGTCCTGTGTGCCATTGGATTCCTTGTTTGTTTATTCGATAGTGAGGTGGCCGGACCTCCACCACTGAGCACCAGGCTTCTCTGGTTAGCCTATTAAAAAGGGTGCGCGAGGACCAAGACTTCCCAGGTGAATTTTCACCATCGCTACGCAAATTCACTAAAGTGCGAAGTTACGCTCAGGTCAGCGAACGGTAGCGTAGTTGCGCTAGTTTTACTTCGCCAGGCAAAGTGCTATTACGCTAGCAAAGCCTAATTTGAATACGGCGGGAAATTTAACGTATAATAGAAGTATATGTTACAGCCACTACATTCCACTACACAAGCCCAGGAAACCTTTAATAAATAAAATAAAGTTGTCCTATTGCCCTACATGTGCCCCCTGTATAGTTGTGTTGCCATATGTTAGGAAATGTAGGGGGGAAGGAGGGTAACCCCCCCCCAAAAAAAAACAATCTTTTTCAGACTATCACCCTACAATGGTAAAACACGCCAGCGTTTTTTTGGGACTTAGAAAAATTTTCAAACTCCTATCTATTGTATTGAACTGTACTGAGTAAAGTCTAGCGTAAGTGGTAACGTTCAGGAAAAAGTTGATCTTAGTGAATTTGCGTAATTACGATCCTTCGTCAGTGCGCAACTTCATCTGGCGTAAGGTTGTGAAGTTGCGCAAGTCTATCTACTTCACTAGCCAAAAGTATACATGGGGAAGACAAATCACATAATAAACATATACAGAATGATATAAGGACAAAGAGCTTAAAGGGGTTGTTCACCTTTGAGGTAACTTTTAGTATAATGTAGAGAGGGATATT
>CM044447.1:131556632-131574513 GCA_024363595.1 Xenopus borealis | reverse complement strand
ACCCTGGGTACCCCTGGAACTATAGTGACACCCCAATGTTTCTATATATCTGTTACTTTGACACACACAAGGTGTAATTGCTCGGCCCATGAGGTGCCTCCCTATGTCTCCCTCCTCACTATCAGACACAGCTGGTGGGTGCAGTACTAATCTGTGGGTGTCTCATCTCCTGCCTGTTCCACAGCTGTGTGTGTTTGTGAGTCACTGGGGGTTGGTTGCTGTGTGATTGTACAAGTCTCAGGCTTGCCCCATGCTGTGTATGTGTGGGTGCATGTGTATGTGGGGCACTGGACCTTTTCCCTAATTCCCTCCCATCATTTTTTTCTCAGTGAGTCCCATATGCTTTGGGGGTTGTTCACCGTCCAAACACTTTTTTCTGTTCAGTTGTTTTCAGATTGTTCTCCATAAATAAAGACTTTTTTCAATTACTTTCCATTATTTAGAATAATTATTTCCAAATTATTTTGAATGTTGGTGTCTGTGGTGTTTGAGTCTGGCAGCTCAGTAATTCAGGTGCAGACTCTAAACTGATACAATTTTGCAACATTTAATTGATACATTTCACAGCAGCATCTCTGGAGTATTAGCAACTATTGTATCAATTCTAACAGCTGCCTGTAATGAAACCCAGAGATTCTGTTCAGCAGGGACAAACATAAGAAATGTATCCATTAAATGTATCAGTTTAGAACAGGTAGGGGGGTCGGCGACCCCCCCTCCCAGAGCTGCTTTAGAAGGTGAAAAATTACACTTTACACTTCAATATTAGAAAAATGGTCACAAATAGAAAATAGACAGTAATTGGAAAAGTTGTTATTTCTGGTGATCTATCTGAAACCAACTAGCTGTTTGAAGGTGAACCACCCCTTTAAAATAATCTGCAGAGAGATGTAACAGAGAAAACAAGACTATGCCAGTGCATTACACTCTCAAAGGCATAATATGTGTGAAGTTAATGATAGAATTCTGTCAGCTGGTACTCTAAGGGGTTAAATTCCATGTTCTCTGGTACACAGCTACTCAGCAGATCCTATGGGGTAGATTCATCAAAGAGTGAAGTTAAGAGTGAAGTTCCACCACTAGAGGGAAATTACACAGCTCTCAATTAATTTCTATGGGATTTTGCAAGGCGTATTCATCAATGGGTGAAGTGAAAGTTCACCCTTTAATGAATACGCCTTTAAAAATCCCATAGAAATGAATCAAGAGCTGTGGAATTTCCCTCTAGTGGTGGAACTTAACTTTTAACTTCACTCTTTGATAAATATACCCCATAGAGAGCAATTCAAATAAAATTTGGAGCCCCCTAGTGGAGGGAGTGGTAGTGGCAGATGAACTGTAACTGTGATCTGGTTAAAGCAACAGTAACAGAAAAAAAATTTAAGTGTTTTAATGGAATGACAATATAATGTAGTGGTAAAATTTGCATGTTTGCTTTAGAAACACTACTATAGTTTATATAAACAAGCTGCTGTGTAGCCATGGAGGCAGCCATTCAAGTACAGGATACACAGTAGATAACAGATAAGTACTACTATAGTTTATATAAACAAGCTGCTGTGTAGCCATGGAGGCAGCCATTCAAGTACAGGATACACAGTAGATAACAGATAAGTACTACTATAGTTTATGTAAACAAGCTGCTGTGTAGCCACGGAGGCAGCCATTCAAGTACAGGATACACAGTAGATAACAGATAAGTACTACTATAGTTTATATAAACAAGCTGCTGTGTAGCCACGGAGGCAGCCATTCAAGTACAGGATACACAGTAGATAACAGATAAGTAACAGATAAGTACTACTATAGTTTATATAAACAAGCTGCTGTGTAGCCATGGAGGCAGCCATTCAAGTACAGGATACACAGTAGATAACAGATAAGTTCAGAAGAATCCCATTGTATACTACAGTATATGCAAACACACCAGTTTAACCAGTGCAGGGCAACACTACATTATGTTGTCATTCCTTTAAAACGCTTTAATGTTTTGGTGTTACTGTTACTTTAATCCTCTGCTTTCAATGCCGTCTGTCCCCAAAGCACATGTTAACCCTTTAATAACAAGCGCAGGCATATCCTTATTATTGCAGAATGTCTGTAAAGGGATTTTCCTTGTTGCTTCATGCTCACCGTGAGACTGGCAGACGGTACAAGTAGGGTTGCCACCTGGCCGGTATTTTTGATGGTTGATCCCAATGTTATTAATAGGAAAAAAATATAAATACAGTATATAGCAGTGATCCCCAACCAGTAGCTCGCGAGTAACATGTTGCTCTCCAACCCCTTGGATGTTGCTCCCAGTGGCCTCAAAGCAGGTGATTATTTTTGAATTCCAGGCTTAGAGGCAAGTTTTGGTTGTATAAAAACCAGATGTCCTGCCAAACATTCTCTCCTGTAGCTGCCAGTCCATATAGGGGCTACCATTAGCCAATCAGAGCTCTTATTTGACATCCCCATGAAAAGAAAAGGTGGCAACCCTAGGTACAAGAAGGACAGAGGCCTGGCCTGTATAGTCTACATGGTTCATAAGGCTGTAGTTCAGCAACAGCTGGAGGTTTGAAGGTTACGTAGAAAATGACAAAATCTACCTGCTGCTCTCTTGCCAGCAGAGCTGATACTCATTTCTATATTAAGGCAAAGCAAACAGAGATAAGGCCAGGGTTTGCCCCTGACCCCATTTGCTCTCCCTTATCTGCTCCTGTCCCACAGCTGTGCTCTTGCTATTTGCTCAGAAGGAGGACCCTGTGCAATAAACCAGCCCTATGTCCTATTAATATGAGTGAGAATCACTCATTCCTTCCAGAGGCCAGATCTCCTAACAGGTAATGGTTACTCTGAAGCGCCACCTGGGGGTCAGTTTGGGGCACTACACAGGGGGCTGCATCTAACCCTGGGACAGTAGAGGGGGCTTATAAAGATATAGTGCGAAGTGTCTAACGCTATCAGCGTGATGAATTTCCGCTAGCGAAGTAGACAGACTAGCGCAACTTTGCACCCTAACGCTAAGCGAAGTTGCGCACTGACGAAGGATCTTAAATTCGCAAATTCACTAAGATGACCATTTTACTGAACGTTACCACTTAGACGTTACTTCGCCTGGTCAGACCTGGTGAAGTTCAATACAATAGATAGGAGGTTGAAAATTTTTTTTTTATTTTTTCTAAGTCCCAAAAAAACGCTGGCGTGTTTTACCTTTTGTAGGGTGATAGTCTGAAATAGAGCAAAATCTTTTTGGGGGGGGTTACCCTCCTTCCCCCCTACATTTCCTAACATATGGCAACACAACTATACAGGGGACACATGTAGGGCAATAGGACAACTTTATTTTATTTATTAAAGGTTTCCTGGGCTTGTGTAGTGGAATGTAGTGGCTGGAACATATTCCTCTATTATACTTTCAACTTCGCACTGTATGCAAATTAGGCATTGTAGCGTAAATGCGATTTGCCTGGCGAAGTAACACTAGCGCAACTTCGCTACCATTCCCCGACCTAAGCGTAACTTCGCACTTAAGTGAATTCGCGTATCGATGGCGAAAATTTGCCCGGTGAAGTGCGGCAAACGTTAGCGAAGGCAACGCTGGCGCATTTTCGCCGCTTAGTGAATTTGCCCCATATTCTGTTCTGTAAGGGTTGTTCTCTTCTGTTGCCTTTTCTGGGTTCTGGAGTATTTCCAATGAATATATGTATTTAATGACTAGTGGGGCTGCCATCTGGCTTTCAATGCTAGTTTGTGTAGAGTTTTATATACAGTAGGATTTAATACTGAGTGTATTATACCTGGAGCTACATGACTGTGCCACTGGTAATAATGTTCTATGTCTCCCCCCCCCCCCAGAATGCTGCTGTGGGTCCTGCTCAGCGTGTGCTGCCTGGTTGCAGGTGAGACATTTCCCCCCTTTAAGTAACCGTTACCTCCCCAATAGGGGAGTATTATCAGCTTTGTAGCGCTATATGCAATGCAGTAGTAGCGGCATCATTATACATTCCAGGAAAACTGGGGCTGAAGGATTATTGCAGATGGACAGAGAGGAAACCAGATAAACTGTTCCAAAACAACCTTCAAACCACTGGAAATGCTCAATTAATGTGTATTACATTCTTAGAATGACACTTTTCTTCATCCGGCAAAGAACCGTTTTTAGTTTGAGTTGCCCTTTAATCTTTCTGCTGAATGAAAGAAGGGATTGTAACATGTTGTCTGTCCTTTTGTGGCATTTATATTATAGGTTTTATAGTTATTGGCCGCAGTACCACATCTCACCAGTTTGAGTGTATGTTCACTCTCCCGTATAGGCTACAGCAGATCAGCGCCACCCTCTTATCTATACTGCTGAAGTCTGATATGGAATAATATTTGGATGAAATGGTTTATCAGTAGATATGTAGGACCTTCTTGTATAGTGTATTGCTCCCATGTGCCTGTGCTTCCCCAGCTCAGCAACGCAGCTCCTCCTTCTCTGGAGAATACGGTGGTGGAGGCGGCAAGAGGTTCTCCCACTCTGGGAACCAGTTGAATGGACCACTCACAGCTTTTCGGATACGAGTGAACCGTAACTACATTGTGGGGTAAGTTGTGCTGATAAATGTTTTACTTCTGCCCCTACTGTGTGTAGTGAATCTGTCATATGAACTCATTGCCCTTCTACTCTCTCCTTTTCACCACTGCTGCCATCTTCCTGTGTCATGCCCATACTACTACCATATTGCCGTGCCACATCCAGAGTACATGTCCATAGTACCACCATCTTGTTTGTGCCACGTCCATAGTACCACTATCTTGTATGCCCATAGTACCACCCTATTGTCTATAGTACCACTATATTGTCTGTGCCATGTCCATAGTACCACTCTCTTGTGCGAGTCATGTCCATACTACCACCATCCTGACTGTGAAAAGTCCATAGTACCACCATCTTGTCTGTGCCATGTCCATAGTAACAATATCTTGTCTGTGCCATGTCCATAGTAACAATATCTTGTCTGTGCCATGTCCATAGTAACAATATCTTGTCTGTGCCATGTCCATAGTAACAATATCTTGCCTGTGCCATGTCCATAGTAACAATATCTTGTCTGTGCCATGTCCATAGTAACAATATCTTGTCTGTGCCATGTCCATAGTAACAATATCTTGCCTGTGCCATAGTACCACCATCTTGTCGAGTCTTGTCAATAGTAACACCGTCTTGTCTGTGCCTTGTCCACACTACCACCATCTTGTTTGGCCAAGTCCATCTTGTCTGTGCCATGTCCATAGTACCACCGTCAGTTCTGCCATCTTGTCTTTGACTAGGTTCTTACTAACAGGACACTAACAGATTCTTACTCATGGTGCCACCATACATGCTTTTTACTCTCCATACATGTTGTTCCATTTTAGCTGATGAGCTGCTTGTCTGAATGTCCACCAACTTATTTCCTTGTGTGACCTTGTCTTCTGCTTGTCTGGGGGATGATGGCCCAGCTCCTGGCTGTGGCTGTTGAGTTGGACTGGGCTCACCATGGCTATGAATTCTAATGATCTCATGCCAATGTTTTGTTGCAGGCTGCAGGCACGCTATGGCACCACCTGGAGTGACTATAAAGGGGGCAGTCTTGGAGATCTTGAAGAAGTCTTTTTGCACCCAGGCGAGCACATCATCCAGGTCTCAGGCAAATATTCCTCCTACCTGCGTCTTCTAGTGTTTGTCACAAATAAGGGTCGCTACCTCAGATTTGGGAAAGACTATGGAACCAGTTTCAACGGGGTGCCTCTCTTCCCCAACACAGTCCTGCGTTTCTTCAGCGGGAGCTCCGGATCCGTCATCGATGCCATTGGCCTCCACTGGGACTACCCCAACAGCGGCTGCACTCACTGCAATTAGTGATCCTGTGAAGCTCACCCCCTACCTGTTGGTGTATCTATTATATAAATCTTGTTACATTCACCTGCCCTTGTATGAGTGCCCCCTGCTGTGCAACACACACATTACACTGCCAAGAACCCACTGAAATGACTTCCAGACCCCAAGCAACCAGCCTCTGAAACTCAGTGTAACTAACCCTAAATGCTTGCAATTAAATCTTTATCCTGAGTGTTGTGTTGCTTCTTTTCTGGGATAAATATGCTAACTGGGCTATTAAGGGGAAAGATCACATTTTCATTTTAATATTTCATTATATGAAATAATGTCTTGTTGTTACACAATGTCCCCATCTGTAGAGGTGCAGCAACTTGCCCACAAGGTGTCAGTATTCCCATGGTGACAAGTCCCTAGAAACTATAGAGAATGTGCACTGAAGTACATCACAGGGCCACAAGGTGGTGGTATCTCACTGACTCACATTTTGAATTTGTATTTAGAGTTCCACCACACCAGCTGGTAAGCTGCTCCATGTACTGTGCCTGTTGCCTTTCTGTCTTTCTTCCACCTCTTTGTGGTTGGACTATAACACCCATCATCCCCCTTGGATAGTGCTTTCCCACCTGCACACACTGCTTCTTGTCTAACAGAACAAATCTGCAGGTAACACATTTTATTTCAGTCTTATAATTCACCAATCCCTGACTGTTCTTTCAAAATCATCCAGTGAATTCTCCTCAAAAAGTGTATGAAGGGGGAAATCAAGAACATCTGCAGAATAACTTCTAAAGGTGCTTTATTGTGTATCTTCACAACATGTTTTGGTCAGCATGGGCCCTTACTCAAGTGTGACACGTCAGTTGTGTGATCTGTCCAGATTTGACTGCCAGTTAAATTGGGCCTGAGCATTTGCATCTTGTCCTACTGTCTCCATCTTGTCTAACTGTCTCCATCTTGTCCTACTGTCTCCATCTTGTTCTACTGACTTCACCTTGTTCTACTGTCTCCATCTTGTCCTACTGACTTCATCTTGTTCTACTGTCTCCATCTTGTCCTACTGACTTCATCTTGTTCTACTGTCTCCATCTTGTTCTACTGACTTCATCTTGTCTTACTGTCTCCATCTTGTTCTACTGACTTCATCTTGTCTTACTGTCTCCATCTTGTTCTACTGTCTCCAGATTGTGCACCACAGGAATATATGCACAGAATTGTGTACTACTATATTGGTCATTTCCTGTCTCCATCTTTCCCTACTATCTCCATCTTTCCCTACTGTCTCCATCTTTCCCTGGTGTCTCCATTTTTCCCTATTGTCTCCATCTTGTCCTGCTGTCTCCATTTTGCTCTGGTATCTTCATTTCTCTACTGAGTCCATCCTACCCTATTATTCTAGCTTTCACTCAGTCTACCTACAACTTGTGTTCTGTCTGCATGGCACCACTATGTGCTCAGCCTCAGGCAGCCATTGAACCCTCCATAGACAACTCTAGATGTATCTTGGGGACAGTGCAATGCCCAGAGCCATATTTCTCCTTATCCATCTCTGCATATTGAATGGCTTTGAGAAAAACACAGGCTAGTATGGTTTATAAGTAACTCAGCTTGGCACAAACAGCCACATTGGCAAACCCTGCTGGAAAGTGGTCAAAGATTTCCTATCTGGGCAAGAGCCGGTGGGAGCGTGGCATCTGCTTACAGGTGGGGTGGTAAAGGAACTCTGAGCATGAAAATGTGCTGCTGTAGCTACATAGTCTGTGTATGTGCTTGTGTATGTTTCCCATTGTATGTATATATGTGTATAGGAGTGTTTGTGTGTGGAGCCAGCGTATGTGTATATGTGCTATGCCAGTATATTTATAACTTTGCCCAATTCATAATGCTGGCTTTGGTGCCACCAGTCACTGTCACAAGGAATATATCTCCATAGAGCCAGAGGCCAAGAAGAGTCTTTGACTGAGCAAAGCTACATTTCTTCTTACACAACAATGATTCAGGGACCTGATTATGGCTATGTATATAAAATCTATATCTGTAACTATGAGAAGGAACTGAGTTATGGAGATGTGAGAGACTTGAGTTGGAAAATCCTTGTCATCCTCCCAACAATCCACCTCTTCCTCTTCTCTCCCACCAACATTCCCTTTCTCTTCCTCTCGCCCATCCAACCCTATAGATCTTCCTCTCTCCCACCAACATTCCCTTTATCTTCATCTCTCCCATCAACCCCTCTAGATCTTCCTCTCTCCCAACATTCCATTTCTCTTCCTCTCTGCCATCCACCCCCTCTAGATCTTCCTCTCTCCCTTCAACATTCCCTTTCTCTTCCTCTCTCCCATCCACCCCCTGCATCGATTGCTCTTCCACCAACATTCTCTTTATCTTCCTCTCACTCATACACCGCCTCTAGATCTTCCTCTCTCCCATCAACATTCCCTTTCTCTTCATCTCTCCCATCCACCCCGCATCGTCTGCTCTTCCACCAACATTCCCTTTATCTACCTCTCTTCCATCCACTCTCCCTAGATCTTCCTCTCTCCCACCAACATTCCCTTTCTTTTCTCTTCTTCTCTCCCTTTCACCTGATCTACATCGTCCTCTCTCCCACCAGCATTCCCTTTATCTTCCTCTCTCCCATCCACCACCCTAGATCCTCTTCTCTCCCACCCACATTCCCTTTCTCTTCTCCTCTGAACGATCCACCTCTTCTTCCTCTCTCCTACCAACATTCCCTTTCTTTTCTTCTCTCCCTTCCACCCCTCTTAATCTTCCTTTCTCCCACCAACATTCTGTTTATGTTCTTCTCTCCTTCCACCACCCTCTAGATCTTCCTCTCTCCCACCAATGTTCTCCCATTCTCCTACCCACCTTTTCTATTTCTTCTTCTATTATACCCACCTTCTCTATCTCTTTTCCTATCTCACCCACATTCTCTAACTACTCCTCTCTCTCCCTCCAACCATGCTTATGTCTTCCTCTGTCCCACCACACTTTTCTGTCTGTTCATCTCTTCTATATCTTTTCTCTGACTCTTCCTTTCTCCTGTCATTCTTATCTCTTTGTTGCCCTCACAACCACTTCCCCATATCTCTTCCTTACTCCCACCCACCCTCTGTCTCTTGTTCTGTTTTACTCACCTTATCTTTCCCCCTCTCACTACCCACTTTCCTTCCCTATATCTTGCTCATTTCAACCTTTTCTATTCTGCCCAACCGTTGATGTATCTTCCTTTTTAGAAAAAAAATAAAGGTACAGAATTTACAGAGGATGAGTAAAATATGATAGATGTCCCATCCTACTTTTCTCTTTCCTCTCCTACCAATCTTCTATATCTACTGTCCTACCAACTCCATCTCTCCCTGTCTCCCACTGAATCAAAGCATTAAGAAAACAGCTGAAATGCTGGGCCCCTCTTATTGAAAATAATCATTTTATGGATAAGGAAAAGCAGAACTAAAGCTCAGCTGCAGTGACAGAGGTTCTGTTAGGGAAGATTTTGTTGGATACAGTTGGATCTAAAAATAATAGAACTGATATTACTGGTCTGCAAATTACAAGAGTGATTTGCCATCACGGCTTCATGTTTTCATCCAGCAAAAAACAGATTTCATTTGAGAGTTTACAGAATTGTAGCACCTCAAATAAATGACAAGATCATGGCCCAGATAAAGTCTGACCTACAAAATCTAATCACAAACTTCTGTGTAGTTTTATCCTAATTCCCAGTTATACCAGAGGGCTGACTGGGGGTGTTGGGTTTTTGCAGACCCAGATCACTCCACAGGTAGGAACTTAGTCACACAATGAGCCGGCTCTGACCCTTGATGGATGTGTTTCCATAGAAGCAGAGCAGTCTTGTTAGAGGGGATGAAAGATCCCCTAAGTCAATATACAGAGCACAATGATTATTGACTGTCCTTCCTCCCCCTGAGCGCTGCCAGTGGTCTCCATCTTATTGCAGTGTCCTTATTCTTCTCTCATAAAATAAGCAGCAGCCAGGGAGCCATCAATCTCTGTCAAGGAGGATTAATAAGGCCAATAAAGTGCAAACAGCACAGTAGAATGTACAAATAACAGCGCCCAATTACATGAAGATTGTACTGGACAAATGCAGATGAGGAAAGCAAAGAGTGAGGAAAACCCTGACTGATGTTCCCTTCAATCACCATGGCTTGTCCCAGCCAGCAGACTCTCATTGTATTCATGGGTTGGACTCCAGGTGGCGCTGTTCTATCTCACATATACCTCTCCAGCTCCCACATAGAATACAGATACAAAAAAAGCCATAAGGTGGACAGGAGTTTAAAGCTGGCCATTAACGCAAAGATTCGATCGTATGAATCATCGTATGATCGGACATCCCCATTTCCCGCCCTGCCACTAACCTTCAGATCAAATAAAGCAGTAAAAGAACAGATGAGCCGATGTTCAGCCCCTAACAGCAATCGAATGAAAGTTTATGTCTGACAAAGCTGGTGAGTACATTAATTGTACAGAGCTCTGGTTCTCTCTACTTCCTGGTCTGCTCTCATTCCCATGTTCAGCCAGGACTTTACTTCTGGCTAAATGAATCAATCTCCCTCCAAGTTCTTACTCAAGTACAGAGCTCTGATTCCATTTACTTCCTGCTCCTGGCCTGCTCTCTTTCCCATGGTCAGACAGAAAGTGCACTCTGGGTAAGTGAATCAATCCTTCCCCAGTACTTACCCAGGTACAGAGCTCTGATTCTACATACTTCCTGCTCCTGGCCTGCTCTCTTTCCCAAGGTAACACAGGAAGTGCACTCTGGGTAAGTGGATTACTATCCCCCAAGTTCTTACTCAAGTACAGAGCTCTGATTCATGTACTTCCTGCTCCTGGCATGCTCTCTTTCCCATGGTCAGACAGGAAGTGCCTCCTGAATCAGTGAATCAATTTGCCAGGGTAATGACTAATGGTAGGTAAAAGACACACACGCTGAGGGCATAAACATGGGTGGGGGTGGGCACTATCTATGTACCTCTTCTTTTGCCTACCCCTGATCCTAACCCTGACCCGTTGTTTCTCCCATCTCCCCTTATTACTGCTGATTGTTTAAGTGCTCTCCTCCCCGTATGTCGTCACAGCAGGTGCATCTTCATAACTATGTGGGGAAGGGAGGAGGTGAGCACCTAGGGTGCCTGGCCAGTTTGGAAATCTGCCTTCAGTCCTTATCCAGGTACAGAGCTCTGTTTCTATGTACTTCCTGCTTGGGCTGCTCTCTTTCCCATGGTCAAGCAGGAACCTACTCTTGGGAAAGTGAATCCAATCCCCTGCTCTGACTGGATCTCCAGGTACAGGTGGGACCCCCTATAAATGATGAGCCCCCATGCAGGAGCCTTGTGCTATCCAGATCTAAGACATCACCACTTGGGCTGATGGGTTTTATAAGCAGAATATGTGGGCACTAGATTAATATATATAATACATGAAAGAGATTAGAGATGACTGATCTGTATAACCTTCATGTAACCAAACCCTGTGTTTTCATTGATGACTGTTATTTATGAATGAATAAGATATTATGGCCGGAGGGCAGGAATGTAATCAGTAGCTATGAGTGTAAGTATTGAGAGGGATATGGGGCTAATTGCTAGTCATAAGAGCGACGGGATAAAGCCCCCACTAAGTGGGACATATAAGACTTCCCCCCCATAGGGCCAGCAATACACAGTGAGAGAGATGATTAGAGGGTCACAGTGGGGGACAGAAGAAGTGCAGCAGGGATAGAGCGGATAGGATGGGGGCCCTGCGGGGAGTAAATAGCAGAGGAGGATCATAAAGTGATGCAACATTACAAAACAAACACAAGCACACGGGTCAGGCTGGAGGTATAATATATAGGGACATAAAGGTCTAGCTTGCAGCTGTCACATAGAGCTGCCCTGTTTACTGCACTCTAATCTGCAACTTGCTCTTCATTTATCATTCATTTATTTGCCTGGGGCATTGGGTGTGGGGGACATTCACTCAGCACTAGATCAGCACCAGATACTGGCTTGGACCCACTGTGCTGCCCACATAGAACCATATAATCCATGTATGCAGTTATGCACAGCCCTCTCTGGGCCAAACATTGTTTTGCAATGATTTGGGGAGGGGGGGGGTCAAATAGAGGGTCAACAGTAGAAAACTGAGGAGGGATGGTCAGGGAATGGCTCATTGCTCAGGGTGACCTCTAGCTGGCACTGGATTGGATAGGAGCCATCTCATAATGATCCATGTATGTTAATGTCTGTAGCATGGTATGCCCCATGTATGTCCTGTATGTTTCTGACACATAGTATGATCCATGCATGGTTCTCTGTGCATAGTAGGGTTCATGTTATTGATGGTGTGACCCATGTATTTTCCTTAATCTGCCTATGCTATGGTCCATAACACAGTGGCAGGCCCGGACTGGCAATCTGTGGGTTAGGGCAAATGCCAGAGGGGCTGCTAGAAGGTCCCATAGAAAGTCAGTATTTAGTGGGCTGGTGGGGACTGTTTGGGCCTCTGTGTGGGCTGATTGGGCCTCTTGTGTACCTGAAATGCCAGGGCCTATTTTGATTCTCAGTCCAGTCTTGCACAGTGGCCCCTGCGTTACATGACACAGTGGCCCCTGCATTACATGACACAGTGGCCCCTGCATTACATGACACAGTGGCCCCTGCATTACATGACACAGTGGTCCCTGCATTACATGACACAGTGGCCCCTGCATTACATGACACAGTGGCCCCTGCATTAAATGACACAGTGGCCCCTGCATTACATGACACAGTGGCCCCTGCATTACATGACACAGTGGCCCCTGCATTACATGACACAGTGGCCCCTGCATTACATGACACAGTGGCCCCTGCATTGTATTACACTAAAGCATTATTGCACAGTGCTCCAGAACTTCCTCATACTGTAGTACCTGCTTGAACCGGACCTGTTATAATGCAGGATCTTACAAACCCATGTCCCCACCACCTCCTCCCGACTCTCTTCTCCATGTAATTATTGATAAACTGCTGGGAAACTGGAATTTGCCGCCATATCAGACACAGGTTGGGTCTTTCTCATGGACATAATACTGATGACTTGGGCCCATCTATAATCATGGCTGCTCCAGTCATCCCTATTGTAAGCTCTATGTTCCTGATTTTGCACATGGTCTGATCCATGTTGAGTATATTCCTGATTATTATGTGCATTTAATGCTCCAGACTGTGCTCACCCTACATTACAGCTGCACAGAGGGATCCTCACCTCTCATTATAGGGGCCGGATCCTGACATGAGCTGTATATATTGTGTTACATGAACCCGCTGACCTGCTCTGTATCTCTCATTATTACTCGCAGAGCTGGGATTTTCTCTGAATCCCTGTGTGACCGATTGCTGCAAATATCACTCAGAATAAATGCCACTTTTATTGAGCATCATTGTAGCCTGTGACCTCCCTGTCCACCCCTTATTATTAGGTTTTATATATAAATCACCAAAGCCCAGTCCATCCCCAGACAGGAGAAAGGCAGCTGATCCCATAGAGAGGCACCCATACAATGTCTAATTAGGGAGAATGGCAGATTCCTCTACAGTGATGCCCATTCAGTTCAGGCACAATATAGGGTGGAGGGTATATTTGCCTAAATTTAGTGGCCTGGTGCCATTCATTTATGGTGTGACTTCTGGAATTCTGTATAGTTCTGTATCTCTATTTCTAAGAGTACATGTTGGGACTTGTCATCTCCTTGACAGGCAGTGAGGTGAAGGCAATTAAAGGTTTCATCACTTTTTATTTTTGTTCGGTAAGGTTTATCCTTCATTTTAGATCAAATACTTATATAAAATGCACTCGTGCCTGTGTGGTAACTACACAGAGATTGGGAGGGTATTCGAGTCCCATCTACATTCCCCAGCATGGGTCAAATTTACACATTGGCTAAGGCCAGACGGGGAGATTCGGGGAGATCTGTCGCCTGGCGACTTCTCACCGCGACTTCTCGCCCCCGAACCTCCCGAATAGCTAGTCAGCGTTGCGCGCCTGCGCTTCACACGCAGCGGCGCGATTTTAAAAGTCGTGGCGAGAAGTCGCCAGGCAACAGATCTCCCCGACTCTCCCTGTCTGGCCTTAGCCTAAGGAGACATATAGATTAAGGACATATAGGTTAAAGGGGTTGTTCACCTTTGAGTTAACTTTTAGTATAATGTAGAGAGTGATATTCTGAGACAATTTGCAATTGGTTTTAATTTTTTATTGTTTGTGGTTTTTGAGTTATTTAGCTTTTTATTCAGCAGCTCTCTAGTTTGCAGTGTCAGCAATTTGGTTTCTAGGGTACAAATTACCCTAGCAACCCTGCATTGACTTGAATAAGAGACTAGAATATGAATAGGAGAGGGACTGAATAGAATGATAAGTAACAAAAAGTGGCAATAACAATACATGTGTAGCCTTACAGAGCATTTGTTTTTAGATGGTGTCAGTGACCCCCATTTGAAAGCTGCAAAGAAATAGAAGAAAATTGCAAATCATTAAAAAACTATGAAAAATAAATAATGAAGACCAATTGAAAAATGTCTTAGGATTGGCCCTTCTACAATATACTAAAAGTTAACTCGAAGGTGAACCACCCCTTTAAGTAAAATCCCAATTAATCTTGTAGGCAGTAAAGAATAATGTATAGCGTTGGTTTCACTATGAGCTAAAAAATGATCATTATCTTTAAAAATAGCCCCTTTATTGGAGCTCCCTATGGATGTTCTCTGGTCCCTGTCTGTGTTTCAAATGAGGGGTGGGTGCAGTGGCGTAACTACTGGGGGTGCAGAGGGTGCAATTGCACCAGGGCCTCCACCCCTTGGGGCCCATCGGAGCCACGAAAATAGTTATGGCAGGTGGTTATCTAGGGGGAGATTATACATCACACATGTCATCAACAGTCCAGCATGGGATTTATAGAGGTAAGGGCCTGACAGGGGGGCCCAGGTGCCCATCATGTACCGGGGCCGACCAGGGAGTAGTTACACCACTGGGTGGGTGTGTCCTAATGGTCCCTGCCAGAAGCACAGTAGGAGGGGGAGAGCCAATCACAGCCCTGCAGTCACACAAGCACAGACAGGCTTCAGTTCCCTATCAAGTCCTGCCAGCTGCTGATTGGTTCCTGTCCTACAGTGCAGTGAGCTGAGTGCTCCCCTGCACAGCCTGGAAAAGGAGGCAGCAGCAAGTGGGACTGGTAGGTACTTTGCAGAAATTTTCAATAAATCAGTCAGAAACACAAGTTATTTTATAATGCACTAGCACAAATCTTGTTTTTCATGCAATATGTCTCCATAAGTCTATGGAGACAATCTGCTTCAAGGACATGTACTGTATCTCGATGGGAGTGGTGAGAATGTTAGTCATCTGGGAGTTTTGCATCAATGCCATAAATATCCAAGGATCTTGGAAAAAATGGTTATATTTATATTGCATGCGTCACTGAGTGTAAGAATTCAGAAATATGAGTAACATGTAATATCATGAGATTTTGAGGAAATTCTTTAAATAGTATAAAGAAAAATAATCAATGCAAAGAAACAAAAGTGAAAGTGCATACCTGTGTCTATTCAAAAGGGATCATTTAAGGGATCGCTTCCCCTACTTAATCCAACAGGACAAGTTTGCACTTGACTAAATAAGAACAATAGGCAGAAAAAGCCAGCAGGGGGCAGTAATTCAGACCAACAACAACCAACAAGTCTGCCCATGCTTTATTAAAGGAGACATATTGTGTAAAAAATAAGAATGTACCAGTGCATTATACTCATTAGATATAGAAGAATTGTGCTTAAAAAATTTGTGTTTCAGGCTGATTTATTGAATATTTCTGCAAAACCCTAATAATCCCTCCCTTCTCTTCCACTTCCTGCTCCCTGAATTCCCAGGCTGTGCAGGGGGTAGGGTTGCCACCCGGCCGGTATTTTACCGGCCAAGCCGGTAAAACACCAGCCAAGGCCGGGGCCGGTATTACAAATTTACCGGCAATGTAGCTGCCGGTAAATTTGTAATACCCCTTAAAAATGGCCCTTGCCTTGCCTAAATCCGATGAAAAACTTACCTTTCTAGCAGTCTTCAGCCGATCGCTCGCGTGGCTCCGCCCCTTTGACGTCCCGGCACGCCCCCTTTGACATCATGACACGCCCCCTTTTTGGCCCCGCCCCCAGCCGGCCGGTAAGCAAAATGTAAAAAGGTGGCAACCCTAGCAGGGGGCGGCTCTCAGCTCACTGCACTGTAGGACAGGAACTAATCAGCAGCTAGCAGGACCTGATAGGGAACTGAAGCATGTCTGTGCTTGTGTGAGTGCAGGGCTGTGATTGGCTGTCCTACTCCTACTGTGCTTCTGGCAGGGACCGTTAGGACACACCCACCCCTCATTTGAAAGACAGACAGGGACCAGAGAACATCTATAGGGAGCTCTAATAAAGGGGCTATTTTTAAAGAAAATATTAATTTTTAGCACCATGTAAAAGCAACACTATATATTACTGATAATTGCCTACAAAATTAGAGTTTTTTTCATGTATCCCATATGTCTCCTTTAATATCTACTGGCACAGCCAGCATGGGGAGGTGACCTAGGTCCATAGAATCCAAATGTACACACCTGAGATGAATATGCACTTGCTGGGAGGCAGGGCCAGCTGAAGGATAAACAGAAGGAGACTAAGTGGTGATATTGTAGGACAAGAATTTCTGTTCTTCAGTGTTGGTTCTCTGGAAGTGATCCCCAACCAGTAGCTCACAAACATGTCATGAATATGTTGCTCACCAACCCCCAAGATGTGACCTGAGAGCAGGAGCTTATTTTTCAATTCCTGACTTTTAGGCAACTTTCGGTTGCATAAAAAACCAGGTCTACTGCCAAACAGCCTCTTGTAGGCTTCCAGCCCACATAGGGGCTACCAAATAGCCAATCACAGACCTTACTTGGCATTTACTGTGTGATACAAACGTGACATGGCAGGTCATGTATGAATGTGAGTGTGATCAAGTGTATCAAATATGGCTCCTTAGTTGTTATATGGATGTATTAGCATTGGATGGAGACAAGGGGAACAGCAGGAGTTGATTTAGTTAACTCCTAAACATATTAACAGGGCCATTCTCATGGTCACCATTCTGGGCATGTAGCCATCTATTACTTTGTTATTATTTTAATATAATAATTCCTTCTTGTATCTCATGCACATGGTTATTCTCATTGTTGTGGTCAGTCTTATGGTCACCGTTCTGGGCATGTAGCCATCTATTACTTTGTTATTATATCAATATAAAGAGGAACTCAGCGGAGGGGGCTTCGGGACTTCATCTTCAAGCAGACCTTGCCCTGACTGATCTGGCTTTGAGAGTTCACTGTACCTGGCCCAGGGTCCCCCAGCTGAGTTTCCTTTCAAAAGTCTGCCAAGTCCAGGATCTTCCCACTTCCCAAGGCACAGTTAACTAAAATGATATCCCGTAACTCCGTATAATTCAAATTTATTCAATAAACATATGAAAAAGTTTTACATTCTGCTCCATTAAAAATCTACCTTATGCTTTTTGTACCCTCCTGGAACAGGTGGATACAGGGGTATGAAATGCGTATGGTGGATTTTTGTAGACTTCAAATGTTTTTTTTTTCCTTCCTCTGGATCAACTAGCAGTTATGCAGCTTAAAATAGAGTTAAAAGCTTGAACTAGAGGGACGGGTGTCTTTTTTCAACCTACCTTACTATGTATCTGTAGGGCTAATTATCTTTAAAATCTAGTTCCACTTCTTATCCATCTATAGGGCTAATGGCCATTGAATAGAATGTCCCCCCTCTGCTCCATCTATAGGTCTATGGATCAGTGAAAAGACACTCCACCAATGTTCTCTCTATAGGGCTAAGAATGTGTGAAAAGAAGTTCCAACCTTGCTTTATCTATGGGGCTAAGAATTAGTGAAAGCTTATTCCACCCCTGCTCCATGTCTAGGGCTAATTCACATTAGTTCACATGTCTGGGGCTAATTCACATTAGTTCACA
>CM044447.1:131493391-131507707 GCA_024363595.1 Xenopus borealis | reverse complement strand
TCCTATACTAATCTTAATATTTCTCTGCACTCCCAGCATCCTATACTAATCTTAATATTTATATTCACTCCCAGCATCCTATACTAATCATAATATTTCTCTCTGCACTCCCAGCATCCTATACTAATCCTAATTCTTCTCTGCACTCCCAGCATCCTATACTAATCACAATTCTTCTCTGCACTCCCAGTATCCTGTACTAATCACAATTCTTCTCTGCACTCCCAGCATCCTATACTAATCACAATTCTTCTCTGCACTCCCAGCATCCTATACTAATCACAATTCTTCTCTGCACTCCCAGCATCCTGTACTAATCTTAATATTTCTCTGCACTCCCAGCATCCTGTACTAATCTTAATATTTCTCTGCACTCCCTGCATCCTGTACTAATCCCAATTCTTCTTTGCACTCCCAGTATCCTGTACTAATCCCAATTCTTCTTTGCACTCCCAGTATCCTGTACTAATCCCAATTCTTCTTTGCGCTCCCAGTATCCTGTACTAATCCCAATTCTTCTTTGCACTCCCTGCATCCTGTACTAACTAATACTGTTTTTCCCTAGTTGGAGCGGTGCCAGGAGTGGGAGCTGGAGGAGAGGGGGCGCATCTTTCTTGCACTCACATACAACACTGAGCGTGGAGGTCTAGTGGTGGGAATAATGCGCTGTGCTCATCTTGCTGCAATGGATGTAAATGGATTCTCAGACCCTTACGTGAAGACGTGAGTGATATGGGGATATTTAGGGTCTGGAGCTGTTCCCCTGCTAGTTATTTGGTGCCTGGCTGGTACATGGGATGGGGCCTCTCACAGAGTGGCACACAGAGTAGCAAATAGGGCCTTACCATAGTCACAGAGAGAATAACAAGGCCTGAATCAGTAGCCCATCAGTGCATTGGAATGTGCAGCAATTCCAGGAGGAACCTTCTTCTTAGTAGAAATTCTGTTCTGCATAAAATAAACTAGAGGGAGTCCACCCCACTAAACATTGGCAAGAATACAAATGAGAATCCTACTAGCCAATCACTTATTACTTTACTCCAGCGAAACACTTGGGTTCCCGGTATCTGGGGGTGCACCGTTGGATAGCACTTTTCCAAGAGGTGTTATTTGGGGCATGGAAACACAATAACACTGGTTTTTAGTATGGTTTTAGGTGCTTATTATCTTGGCCTTCAGTGTCAGAAGTTCCGCATCACCAACCTCACCCTCCCCTCCTCTTAATCACATGTACACAATGTGCTAAATGTGGAGGAGATGTGTTAATTCATTCTTTTGTGGTGCAGGGCTGTTTATAGTCACTTGCAGGAAAGGCTTTAGATGTGATATGAAACATAGAGAAATAAATTAATATAGACATTAAATTCCAGGAAATCAACAATATGAATCATAATAATTACTACACACATACAGGGGGGCACTAGGTGCAACACTGTGTTTCATGTGGTAAAGGTGGTCTTAGACACTCAGAGTTATAGTTAAATGAGGAAGGGAGTAATGGAGAGAGTAGGGCAAGATGGATAAAGCAGTCCAAGATAAAGATGCTACCACAAGATGGAGACAGTAGGCCAAGATAATGACAGCAGGCCGAAATGGAGACAGTGGGCCATTATGGAGGTAGTTGTAGTGCAATATAATAAGAGTAGAACAAGATGGAGACAGAAGGACAAGATGGATCAGTAGGCCAAAATGGAGGTAGTAGTAGTGCAATATAATAAGAGTAGGACAAGATGGAGACAGAAAGACAAGATGGAGATGGTAGGCCAAGATGGAGGTAGTAGTGCAAGAAAATAAGAGTAAGACAAGATGGAGACAATATGCAAAAATAATGACAGAAGGCCAAAATGGAGACAGAAAGACAAAATGGAGGTAGTCACGCAAAATAATAACAGTAGGACAAGATGGAGACAGTAAGCCAAGATGGAGGTAGTAGAGCAAGATAAAAAGAGTAGGACAAGATGTAGACCATAGGCAAAGATAATGACAGTAGGCCAAAATGGAGACAATAGGCCAAGATGGAGGTAGTCGTGCAAGATAATAACAGTAGGACAAGATGGAGACAGAAGGACAAGATAGAAACAGTAGGCCAAGATAATGATAGTAGGCCAAAATGGAGACAGAAGGCCAAGATGCAGGTAGTAGCGCAAATAATAACAGTAGGACAAGATTGAGATGGTAGGCCAAGATAATGACAGTAGGCCAAAATGGAAACAGTAGGCCAAGATGGAGGTAGTAGCACAAGATAATAACAGTAGGACAAGATGGAGACAGAATGACAAGATAATGACAGTAGGTTCAAAATGGAGACAGTAGGCCAAGATGGAGGTAGTAGCGCAAGATAATAACAGCAGGACAAGTTGGAGACAGTAGGCCAAGATAATGACAGTATACCAAAATGGAAACAGCAGTCCAAGATGGAGGTAGTAGCACAAGATCATAACAGTAGGACAAAATGGAGACAGTAGGCCAATATATTGACAGTAGGCCCAAATGGAGACAGGAGGCCAAGATGGAGGTAGAAGCACAAGATAATAACAGTAGGACAAGATGGAGAGAGAATGACAAGATGGAGACATTAGACCAAGATGAAGGTGGTAGAGCTAGATAATAACAATATGGCAAGAAGAAAACTGACAAGATGGAGACAGTAGGCAAATATGGTGGTAGAGCTAATCACAATAAGGCAACGTGGAAACAGAAAGAAAAGATTGAGATAGTAGGCTAAGGTGGAGGTGGAAGTGCAAGATAATCGCAGTAGGGCAAGCAAACAAAAGGACAAGATGGAAACAGTAGAGCAAGATAGAAACAAAAGGACAAGATGAAGACAGAAGGCCAAGATGGAGGTGGTAATGCAAGATAATCACAGTAGGACAAGATGGAAACAGAAGGACAAGATGGAGACAATGGACCAAAATGGAGGTGGTAGAGCTACATAATCACAGTAGGCAAGATGGAAACAAGATGTAGACAGTAGTGGAGATGGAAACAGAAGGACAAGATGGAAGTGGTAGTGCAAGATAACAACAGCAAGGCAAGATGGAAACAGAAGGACCAGATGGAGACAGTAGGCCAAGATAACAATATCAGGCCAAGATAAAAATAGTAGGCCAAAATAAAGTTACTAGGACAAGATGGATACAGTAAGCCACGATCATGGTGGTAGAGCTAGATAATCACAATAGGGCAAGATAGACACAGAAGGTCGAGATTAAGACAATAGGGCAAGAAAGAGACAGAAGGACAAGATGGACACAGTAAGGCAAGATGGAGACAGTAGGACAAGATGGAGGTGGTAGTGCATGATAATCACAGAAGGGAAAAGATGGAAATAGGACAATATGGAAACAGAAGGACAAGATGGAGACAGTGGACCAAAATGGAGGTGGTAGAACTAAATGATGATATGTGATTAGGGCTAGATAATCACAGTAGGGAAAGGTGTTGACAGTAGGGCAAGATGGCGTTAGCAACAGTTCTGTCTAAAATAAAGCCTTCAGGTGTTATTTGACTTGGCATGTAAAATGCTATATAAAGGAATGGTTAAAATGTTTTAACCCAAACTGCTACAGATCCTGTACTAATCATGTATTTGAGCTGGAACTAGACATGTGGCTAGAAACAACAGAACATTAGTAGAAAGCGGATTTAAAGATTGTGTCTTGTTGATATGAATGTAATCCCAGCCATTGAAAAACCATTTGTCACTTACATGCAACATGAAAGCTCACATGTAGATAAATTAATGAGTTTCATGTCTGCTCGGCAGTCTTCTGTCCCTCAGGGAGATCTGACCTATTTGTATCTCATGCAGAGGCAAAAAAGGACAAAATCATGAAGTCCATTCTGGATCCCTGGGGAAAGCAGTAAAGAAAAGCAGATGTGCACAGAAATAAACAAAAGCAGAGCTGCTGATGGGTCTCCAGGGATTGGCTGCCTGGATGGGTGGGGTGGAAAAGCAAGGGTGACTGCTCATAGTTCTTGAACGTAGTGGTATCTGAGCAACTGCCAACAGCCAGTGGTTGTAGTAATGGTAATGCTAATGGTCCCCTCATACATGTCTTCATTGTCATGGGTAGAGAATCATCCCAGGAAACTACATAAATGCAGATATTCGGGGATGTGGATGAATCAACTGGCCATCAGTGTTTAAGTCAAGTTTGGTTCCAGGCCTGGCTATGTATCTAATGGCTGACCTTGTGCTTTGCAGGTATCTAAAGCCAGATGTTGAGAAGAAATCAAAGCACAAAACAGTAGTCAAGAAAAAGACTCTGAACCCAGAGTTTAATGAGGTAAGAGAATAAGAAAGCAGTGGAGGAGTCCATTAGGGCAGAGGCCCACCAGGATTTTTCCCAGTACCCCAGGGATAGTCCAGGAAGGAGCAGCAGGGTTCAAATATCTTACAGATATGGGTTATGGAGAAGAACAAAGAAATCAGCAGTGTACTGCTGTGTGGGGGGATATTTTGTATATTTCTATAGCCCAGAGAACAAAGGCAATATGGCGGCATTGCTACAGGTGTGCACTGCCATGCAGGGTTTATGGTGAGGAATTAATGCACCTTGTGGGTGTTGTGCTAAAGACCTGCAGGGGCAGGAATAAAGAATGCACCTTTGTCATTGGTTAGGAGTTCTTCTATAACATCAGCCAACTGGAGCTGCAGAAGAGGAGTCTGGAAGTCACAGTGTGGGACTACGACCTGGGGAAATCCAACGACTTTATAGGTGAATTTATTTTCTTGGTTCAGATCAAATCAGCCATTAGCAGGGGTTCCTGTTATTGAGTGGGGCCCTAAATAGAGTGCTTTTAAGCATAACACGTTAGGAGCAAATTGCTGCAAGGGCCCCAAAGTTAAAGGCACCATGAACTGGTCCAATCACATTCATTGCATAGGATACCCCCTGCAGCCCTGTGAAGGTGCTGATTTAGAATGGCTCCCCCATTTACATAGACTGCCCCCATTGTTTAATATCGAGAATAACGGGTTCCTGGCGCTGTATAGAGAGGCGGTACAATCACACATCTATTCTCTCTGCTCGGCAGAACCTGAGCACTGACCCGACATGACTAGTCCTCTGAGATACTGGCACCTGTGTCCATGCCTGCCAGCTGAGTCCTTGGGGGAGGGCATGGATAATATATAGTGAGCGCAGGTTTTGCTGTTAAAATTGAATTTCTACAACCTGTGCTACTGAATTATTCCTAACCTGCTTGCACTGCCTCTTGCCCCACAGGGGGTGTGACCTTTGGGATGAGCTCCAAGGGCGAGTGTTTAAAGCAATGGATGGAATGTCTCTCTTCCCCCAATAAAAGAACTGAACACTGGCACACGCTAACCAATGAGCTTCCAGGATCCACTTACGCTGACTGAGCAAGCCTCCAATGGACTGGAGAAAAGAGCTAAGGAACAACCAATAAGAAACAGGAAGTGGTAGAGGTGACCCACGCTCACCCACGTCACCAAAAACATATCCAGAAATTGGGCTCTTCACCTCGTCCTGGTGCCAGAGATCCAATATGGCTATTTAATATGGCTAATCACTCCTCCTTTCACCTTCCATACACAACACCGACATGCTTTTCTATTCCTGGAGGCCATTTTTATATTTTTACATGGACATCTCAGGCAACGCAACTGATCTTGTCTCCACATTATCCTTTTATCCTCTGGGATCCTTGCTGCTTAACAAGCCTATTATGGGTAATCTGGGTTTAATATTAACTGTACAGCCATGCTGGCTTGATGTCTGTCCATCCTTCCCTCTGTAAATGGAGTACAAGTCCCAGCATCCCTCCTGGGAGTTGTAGCCTAACAGCTGAGTCCACAGGGGGCCCTTAGACAGAGCCAGTAGCTCAGGGCTGGATCCTGTATATTGTATCCTCCTTTATAACCAGTCTACCAACAACCAACACAGCGTATATTCCTTGTACACCTTGCAGGCTGAGCCCTGATAGGCTCATTATATAGGGGGCTCAGTGGACTTGTAGTTCGCCATCACAAGCTAATTGTGGTATTTAGAGTCTGTCTTACCCCCTGTAAGTTTTCCATTTGGGAAATAGCCATACCAGGCAGCCTACAGTTGGGAATAGGAGGTTCTGCACTCCAGCTGTGGCACAACTTCAACTCCCAGCATGCTAGCCACCAGGGTTTGTAGGAGGAGCTGGAGCCCTGAAGGTTGCCTGTCCCTGCCCACCAAACATAAGAGCGAACAATAACAGGAGTAACGTTTGCCCCAAGTTTAGTAACCATTGCAACCAATCAGATTGAAGCAAATTCTATGTGCTCATTGACTGCAATGAGTTGAGTTGCAAGAGCTCATATGTAGGTGGCCTATAGAAATCTACGTATAAGTCAGCGCTAGGGAATCTAGTTAGTAGTCAGTATTATACACCAGCTTCAACTCCTTTCCCCTACTCTGTGATGCCTCACAGAACCTTCTGATAACATTCCAACATGGAGCTTATGCACTATGCACAAGTGCGCCCCCTTCTGTGAGACAGATGGGAGTGCAAAACGCAAAAGCTCTACCTTAGTTTACATTTTTTTGCAAAGAAAAATAAGTAACTCCCCCGGGGCAACACAGTTTCAGAGCCCTTTCCAAAATGCTCATGGATTTGTCCCTGATTGGCTAGTCATCCTGCATTCCATTCATTAGTGGTCTATATATTGTTTTTGCACTTTGGCAGAAAGTTACAGGTTATATTCAGGGAAAAAAATCCAATTCACTGAATATTTATTTGATTAAAAAGATCCCCAGAGACTTATTCCTGTTGAACTAAAATATTCCCCGCATCTATTTTGTTGCTGTTATTGGTACTTTTTTGCACTTCGGTACGTATTGTATGTGTTATTAATAGATTAGTGGCACCAGTCACCAGCGTGTGTTACCTACTGCCAAAGTATAAAAACATAGATTTTTTATTTGTGAATAGCTCAAAGGATGTTTCTTAGGGATTGTAGCTGCATTCCGATTGAATACACAACATACGGTCACCTGGTTACCCAAATCTTGACTCCATTTCTGCTGCAAAGGAAAGACAGGCTGGAGGGATGCACATATGGGGCACATGTGGCTCTTTTTGCCTCCGTGGCCCTAACACACACAGCTATGCACAAGCAACTCATTACGGGCTATGCACACACAAGACACATTCACTATTTGCACGTTTTTTCTCCCAACTGTTTTGTGACTTCTTGTTTTGTATATTTGGGGAATGTGACTTGTTTTCTATACAGGAGATGCATCGGTGCTCAAAATTTGCACGTAGGCACTGCGTTTATGCAATGTTTGTGTCTTTTTTGTAACTTTATTACTTCTAGTTTATGGTTTGAATGCACTGGCCAGGGGTAGGTGGGATGATCACCAGCAAAGATACTTAGGGGTAAATTTATCAGAGTGAAGTTCCGCCACTCTTCATTCATTTCTATGGGATTTTGCAAGGTGTATTTATCAATGGTTGAAGTGAAAGTTCACCCTTTGATGAATACGCCTTTAAAAATCCCATAGAAATGAATGGAGAGTGGCGGAATTTCACTGTAGTGGCGGAACTCCACTCTTTGATGAATATACCCCCTTAGTCTTTATACACCATCCAGTCTTTATGTCACCCTTTGATGAAAGAGAATGGTATTGTGATTTTCTGCAGTGACCCTAGATATATATATGTAATGAAGCATGATGTGCTGCAGGGGTCTCTAGATGAACTGTGAGGTCTGTGCTATGCTCCTGAGAGTGTTGTGTTGCAACTGTCTCTAGTTATATGGAGAGGAGTGTGAACTGCTGCAGGGTTCTTCAGTTATACAGAGAAGTGTGCAGGCCCGGACTGGCAATCTGTGGGTTAGGGCAAATGCCAGATGGGCTGCTATAAGGTCCCATAGAAAGTCAGTATTTAGTGGGCTGGTGGGGACTGTTTGGGCCTCTGTGTGGGCTGATTGGGCCTCTGTGTACCTGAAATGCCAGGGCCTATTTTGATTCTCAGTCCAGTCCTGGAAGTGTGTGATATGCTGCAGGGGCCTCTAGTTCAGTGATTTTCAACCTTGTGCCTCCAGCTGTTAAGGAACTACAAGTCCCACAATGCAATGAAGGAGTCTGACAGCCACAGTCAGGCAAATGCATTGTGGGACTTGTAGTTTCTTAACAGCTGGAGGCACAAGGTTGAAAATCACTGCTCTAGTTATATGGAGAGGAGTGTGATCTGCTGCAGGGTTCTTGAGTTATACAGAGAAGTGTGTGCTATGCTTCAGGGGTCTCTAGATATATGGAAAGGAGTGTGATCTGCAGCAGTATTCTTTAGTTATACAGAGAGTTTTGTGATTTGCTGCAGGGGTCTCGTTATATAGAGAGGAGTGGAATCTTCTGCAGGGTTCTCCAGTTATACAGGGACGTGTGTGATATGCTGCATGGGTCTCTAGTTAAATGGAGAGGAGTGTGATCTGCTGCAGGGTTTTCCAGTTGTACAGAGAAGTGTGTGATATGCTGCAGGGATCTCTAGTTATATGGAGAGGAGTGTGATCTGCTGCAGGGTTCTCCAGTTGTACAGAGAAGTGTGTTCTATGCTGCAGGGATCTCTAGTAATATGGAGAGGAGTGTGATCTGCTGCAGGGTTCTCCAATTATACAGAAAAGTGTGTTCTATGCTGCAGGGATCTCTAGTAATATGGAGAGGAGTGTGATCTGCTGCAGTGTCTTTTAGTTATACAGAGAAGTGTGTGATTTGCTGCAGGGGTCTCTAGTTATATGGAGAGGAATGTGATCTGCTGCACGGCTCTCCAGTTATACAGGGAAGTGTGTGATATTCTGCAGGGGTCTCTTGTTAAATGGAGAGGAGTCTGGTGTGCTGCAGGGTTCTCCAGTTATACAGAGAAGTGATATGCTGCAGGGGTCTGTAGTTTTATAGAGAGGAGTGTGATCTCCTGCGGGTGAGGAGGTGTTGTGTGATGTGATGCAGGGGTCTCTATATGGAAAGAAGGGTTTTGTGCTGCTGTGTCTCTGGATGTATGAAGAGAAGTGTGATGTGCTGCAGAGGTCACTAGCTATACAGCGAATTTAATGATGAACTGCAGGGGTCTCTTAATAAACAGTGAGTGCTGAGATTTGCCACTCGTGTCTCTAGACAGACAGAGAGGGGGTGTTATGGTCTATATGTATCTCAAGGAATAAGAATTGTCTTGGTTATTCTGTAATATAAACAATAAGGACCAAGTCTGTTGGCCAGTCTTGAGCATACCAAAGTCTGGGTTTAAGGTGGTGACATTCATGTCCTTTCCACTGTTCAGATGAATGGCTTGTAAGTTTAGGGATTTGTATCATCAAAGAGGGATTCAGCTATAGTCTCAAGGTTTCTAAAGCCAACACAATTTCCCTCCTCTGTGTTTGTTTTATGGTCTGCACTTGGGGCCACGCACCAGTATTTGTCACTGTTTGGTAAATTTTCAGAATTTTTGAGGACCCAACGAGGGTGAACTAAAATATTTAGATGACAGCTCTTCTTTAGTGGATATGTTGGTGTCCCTCACAAAGTGGTCTTTAGTGGCAAAGATATTGGGCAGTAATGTTTTGGACTAGTTGGTGGGGTTTGGTGAAAGGATGGTGTATAAATTCTCCTCTTTCTGGTCTTCATGGGTCATGTGGTTGTCCAAGTGGGCAGTTTACAGTGATGAACAGTACAATGGATTGTCCTTATGCAGGAAGATATTCTATGGTGGTGAGTGAAGGCCAGGGTAGATCATGGTGGAAGGAACGGTGAGACAGATCTTCCATGAGGAAGCCTTGTGTATGTCAAGATGAAGTTATGAGTCTATGTTGGAGCATGATATGTCTCTTTAAAGAGAAAGCCCTTTACATGAGCAATGGCTGCCTCCAGGTTACAGTAGTAATGCCAGGGGTGGGTTGCAATGCTGGAGTGGAAGTGTCTGTGCTTTTTCTGTTTGTGCAATGTGAGGGGTGGGCTGTGAGGGAGGCTGCTCACCCTGTAATTGCATGTTACAGCCTCCTCTTGACTACTGCACTCAATAAAGGCAAATCGACCTCAGCTGTGCCTCTGTGTAATGCATTTATTACATGCCGGGAGAAGAAAGTAGGCCGTAGCAACATATCACCAACCAATAGGATAGAAATTACATGTAAAGGGGAAATAGAATGGGCTTGCCATTAACTGCAGAATTAAAAGAAAAAAAAAAACTCCCCTTCAAGTGTTTCATTGCCCTGGTTCTTGTTCTTCCAAAATGAGGAAAGTGGGTAGTGTGTCCCCACTCATGGGTGTAGGGTAAAATGTATGTCACTATCCTGCAATCTAAAGCTGGGTCATACATGAATGAGTAGCTTTAAAAATGGCCCATTTCTTTGAGCCCTGCCCAGATCTGCTACTGTCCCTATGTTTCAAAT
This sequence comes from Xenopus borealis, assembly GCA_024363595.1. NCBI lineage: Eukaryota > Metazoa > Chordata > Amphibia > Anura > Pipidae > Xenopus > Xenopus borealis. The sequence goes on along the minus strand of CM044447.1, from coordinate 131,497,326 downwards.
TATGCCGGAGGCAGGCTTCAGTTCCCTATCAGGTCCTGCTAGCTGCTGATTGGTTCCTGTCCTACAGTGCAGTGAGCTGGGAGCCACCAGCTCCCCTGCACAGCCTGGGAAAGGAGGCAGCAGCAAGTGGAACACATATGCAGGACTAGTAGGGATTTGGAGAAATTTTAAACAATTCAAACTTAACACTAGATTTTTTAAGCACGTTCTTTTTATATTTAAGACAGTATAATGCAATGATACATTCTTGTTTTTCACACACTATGTCTCCTTTAAGTTCTATTGAGCCTAATCTTGGACAGCCATGCTTCAAATAAAGCCATATAGATGGCGCCATGCAGAACACATGGTTAACATGCACAATGAAGAAGCCATTTGCTCGTGTGTTTGAGTAATGAAAGTGACCTTTAAACCACCAACGTGCTCAAACTCCCTTATCTGGTTCCTGAAGCGCTGCCATTAAAACCTGGATCGAATTATAGAAGGTCAAACCACCCTTTCTCCCGCAGTTATTCCTAATTGTGATATTTAAATAGCAAGCGCTCCACAGGGCTGACTCCGGGGCATGGGATGAGCCAAAGTCATGAATTTAATGGCCCCGGCTGTTGCTAAAGTCACAGGAGTAATAATGAGAGCAGGAACGGGCCGATCAATGCTTCGTGATAAAGTCTGATGTGTCCCCTAAATAGACCAAATGTCCAGGATGTAGCATTTCACTCTGATCACTTCCCTGGCTGCTGCCCAATGGTAATATAGTGAGCGCCACGGTAATAATAATAATAACAAAGCAGCTCTTACCATATCTCGTGTATGCGTCTCGCTGCTGGGAACAGCCAGGCAATTAGAAAGCAGCTATTAGGGACGGCTTTAAATGTCACAGTGGTGTATTTGGATATGATTACTGATACTGCTTCTCCAAAGATCCAAACCCACAGCAAAACCTGCTGCTAGGAGTATTTCCCATGGGCGCAGCACATATTGGCTGGAATAATAAGGCTCACGCAGAGTGATGGAGACAGGGAGAAAAGTCAGTATAGCAACGTGCTAGAGACAGGTCTGTGCTAATGAAAAATCTCCAGAGTTAAACATATTGGAGAGACCTTGATGAGGTTCATCAGCACAAATAATAGAGGGCAGACAAAAAAAAAACAACTGAAATTAGTATTCCCCTCCCCATGCAGGTATAGGGACAAAACCCTTTACAGATATTCCTATGCATTCATAATGTCCTTGGCACCCACACCACAAACACGCAAGGAGGCGCCAGCCAATAACATACTGCATTAACCTAATCTTGTGGTCTATGCTGATTTTATATCAGGAAATACTTGACAGACATCATTGGTCATGGGCAACATTCATCTGACGATTGAGACATGCGGAGATTGAGACATGCGGAGATTGAGACATGCGGAGATTGAGACATGCGGAGATTTGTAGCTGAGCAACAGTTGCAGCCGCCTCGTTTAGATGGAGCAAACATGAAGCTGCAGAAAACACAGGGCTCAGAGCCAAATCCTCAACCTACAGGATGGTTGGGTTCTAAATTATTTCTCATCTTGGGCTGAGACCTCCACTATATCTCAGGTGCTATGAGAGTTCATGGCAGTGGAAATTGAAAAGTTAAAAATGTAAAATTGTGTATAAATAGAGAGTAGAGTAAGGATATTAATAATAAATGTATCACCCCAAGTATTTGCATTTATAGCACAGTCAATATTTGTCCTAGTGCATGAGCCCCATCTAGTGGTCAATAAGGGATGGTGCAGTTTAGGAGTGAGATCGAGTGGCTCCAGAACATGCTCAGAGCCAATGATGTCCCTTGTATCAGCACAGACACGTTTATTACAAAATATTTACATTTTAAAGATAGAAATTTTGGAAATGGTCAACCAACAGCAGGTTAAGAAGGAAAAAAAGTTTCCCATCTGAACGTGTTTACTCAGGAATGTCTATAACTAGATCATCCTCCTCATCGCCATCCGGACCTTCATCGCCACTTCCTTCTCCTCCATCGCTGAACATCTGTTGGGGTACAGTGCTGAGGATGGTTGGGGGTGGGGTGTGCTTACTAGAGGAGGACAGAGGCGGGAGACTGGATGAACGAGGGCTGAAAGGAAGGACCCCACCGCAGCTGGGAGAGGAGCTGAGTGGTATCTGCTTGAGTTGGAAGGAAGAGTCCATGGAGAAGAGAACGGAGGGAGGGGAGGCAGACAAAAAAATTCCATTAAAAACAAAACATGCTTCTGTGTTATACCCACTCACACTCAGTCATACACACTCACAGGTACCTTGGGTTTCTTAGGTTTTCCCACACGATTCTTCACATCTCTCTTGGCACGATCAGGTTTGGGGGGCGTGGAGTTGGGGAGAGGAGCCAGATATTCCGAGGGAAACGGGGTGTAAGGGGGTGAGCTCATCTGATGGTGTGGGAAAAGGTGAAGGGGAGAAAATAAATCATGAGGTGGAATGAGACGGGGGAGAGGTGTGGGGGTGATACAGAATAGTAGATGGATTGGAGGGGTACTCACTGCACTTAGGTATGGGCCCCCCGATGTGTGCAGAGACAGGCCAGATGAGGTAGGGGGTGGGGAGGCAGAGCCGGCAGGAGGACTTCGCTTTCTGGGAAACATAAAAGACACAAAGTGATGGAACAGCCAACTCTACAACAACCAACATAGACTTTATCTCCCAGCCAATAGGACCCAAGCCCTGCCATATATATACATATATACACACATACATATTGAAGTCTTATTGAAACCCAAGCTGGAGATTTAGCAACCCGACCCTGTGCCTGGTCCCACATTCACCTCTTGGTAGGGGGTGTGCTTGCTCCGCGGCCCCCTTCCATATCACTGTTCTCTGAAGAGGCGGTCACATCAGAGTCTGTCATACACAGAAACAAGAGAATAAAGACATTGATCATCTCATTCATGTAGGAGTTGTAGTGCAACACCATCTGGAGGTCAGACATGAAAATGTAGAACACGTCTATATCCCTTTAACCCCTCCCTTCCCCCTTTATCCATTATTCCTTTTGTACCTGACGAGTCCTCCTCCACATTCTCATACTGCAGGATTCTGTCCAATAGGAAACTGTCATGGGAGAGACAGAATATGGAGAAGATCAAGAGGATAGAAATTCTAACAGTTATCTAATAGAAATGCTACAGGGTCACTGACTCCGCCCTTTACTCAGACTACTCGCCGTTAAAGGGGTAGTTCTCCTTTGAAAAACTGTAGCAATAACAATACATTTGTAGCCTTAAAGAGCATTTGTTTTTAGATGGGGTCAATGACCCCTATCTGATAGCTGGAAAAAGTCAGAATAATTGAAAAACTTTAACAAATAAATAATGAAGACCAATTAAAAAGCTGTTTGGAATTGGCCATTCTAGAACATACTAAAGGGTGAAGCACTCGTTTCAAATGAAAAAGGTATGGGTGTATTCCTGACACTACAGTGCAATATGGGGGTACCTGTACCTCTTGTCTCGGGAAACTTTCAGAAGTTTTCTCTGGGCTCTCCTCAGCTCCTCCTGAAAACATTCCTGTTCCTGCAAGAGAGACGAGCAAATCTGAGAGGTCACCGACCCCGTGTTGCAGCTCAGCTCTGGATGGGAAAGGGGTTGTGCCTGGGCAATGCTAGTAGAGGGCACAAGACGGGCAATTGGCACTTACATAAATGAGGAACTTGAGTTTGCGTTTGAGGTTCTTGTATTTTCGCTTATAGTCCACCTCATCATCAGCCTGCCCGTTCATCTTGGCGTGGGACACGGGGGTGACGATTTACTGGCTCAAAACTAAATCTGTCCTGGGAACACGTAATATCTACCTGAAAATCAATAATAAATTGTATTATGTACATCATATGGCATCATGTGATTGGTGTATCGCTGTAAACTCACATACACCCTGGCACAGAAATTGTG
>CM044447.1:131434993-131446964 GCA_024363595.1 Xenopus borealis | reverse complement strand
TATCACTCTCTGTGCTCTCTCTACCTCCTCAATGCTCCATCTACAATCTCCATGCCCTCTTCTTCTCTATCATTCTCTGTGCTTTCTTTACCTCCTTAATGCTCCATCCACAATTTCCATGCCCTCTCCTTCTCTGTCCATCTCTGTCTCCTTAATGCCTCCTCAATGCTCCATGTCCTCACCCATTGTATCCCTCTCTGTCTCCACTCTGTGCTGTCTCTTTCCTCTCACTGCTGTTTCTCCAATCTCTTTCACCATCTCTGTGCCCTCCTCACTGGTCCTTCAATCTCTTTTCCTCTACCCTTCTCTGTGCCCTCACAGGCTCCTCATTGCTCCATACCCTCTACCCCTTTCCATTCCCACTATGTGTTGTCTCTGTTTCCTCCACAACTCTCTACCCTCTTTTTCCCTTATTACGACCCCCAGCAGGTATCTGCATTGCAAGGCAGGAATAAACATGTCTCACTTTTTTCACAAGTTGGAGGAGCATTACTCCATGAGAGATCCCATTGGCAAGTCAGTATATCAGAGCCAGAGATATCGTAGCCAGGTTCACACTGATAGGTCACTACAGTCCCGCGGATCAGGTCTGGGTGTGAGGATGTCTTCCAGCCATTTGGCACCTCCGGAAGAGCCGGACATGTGTCATTCCGTGGCACCTCTACAGGAGAGATGTGATAGTGACAACCCTGAAATCCCTCACCTCAAATATTCAGAGTATTGTTGAGCCTGGACAAAAGACTTAGCTAAGACAAAGTAAATAAATGTATCGGACCAATAACTGATAAAGGGGTATAACAATGAATGTTCCTTTGCATTACCCCTAGGCTTCTATACATAGTGGATCCTTTGTTCAATGAAGGAACTAATACTGTGGGTACAAGAGCTCTGGGGGTAGAGTTTCGGTTGAGCTTGGATTATTTCATAAAGTTCCAAGACTGAAAATATTCTAGCTATGCCTGGGACACAACTCCACATTCCTCACTCTGTCTCCACTGAGAACTATTTGAGAAACTTATAGAGGACTTGGTACCTTTGAAGTGAATGATGAAGCCCTGGCTAAGGCTGAACACTGGGTCATTGGAGTCAGACTGGAACTGTAGGGTCACATCGTTGGCTGAAGAGAAAAGGTTGAATCTTTGGTGGACGCCCATGTACTGACCCAAGACTCGGGCTGTCAGATCATCTCCATCATACACTGTAAGAGCATCGCTGCGCCGGATGTTCAGACTGTGGATAAATAGGCTTTGGTTAAAGTATGCAGGGGCACAATTGTTGTAGGTACCCACATTTTTCCCCAAAACAGACTTCTGGTGTGAATACTACAGGACCAAGAGATTCAGCCCCAGACTAGATTTGGACACAAGCACCCTCAGCACAGCGTCCATTGTAAATCATCTATGGTACCCCCATATTTAAATCTGAGCTTTTAGCATCAAAAAATTGTACATCTTATGGGGAAATCCTTTTCTTTTTCCCAAACACTGTCTCCATTTCCAGCCTTCCAAATGAGCAAATACTGAAGCTGTTTCATGGTGACTCTCTGGGCAGAATATAGACCATTGTTATATTGATGAAAAATCCATTCATTTTCTTCCAATCATTACCTTGACATAGCCAAGGTAAGTGCTTTATACAGATCAATATAGGTTACTGAGGATAATATCTCTGTGGAAGAAGCATCAACCCTCATCAGATTTAAGAGATGTGTCTCTTTAAATAGGAGTGACATATATACATGAAGCTACAGTGGGAGTTTGGAACTATATACAAATACAAATATAAGGATAGGAATAAATACCAGTATATTATACTTACATCTCTATCTCGAGCAGAACTCTCCGGTCCTCCTGCACATGAATGCCCCATACACAGTCTTGCCCTTTCCCATAGTTCTGTGGCCAATCAGGAGACAGGATCACCCCTGCAGGCTCAGAAATCTCCCCTCCGCACAGTGCTGTGATGCAAAGAGAAGAGCGTGGGTGGAAAATAAGTATAAGAGGCAAATAGGGAAGAAACTAGGTTTTATTGTTATATTAACTATATTAGCTTTTTAAGTGTCACCCTATGGAAGAACATGTTGCTTAGCAACTTATGGAGCAATATGTGATCGTCTAACTAGCCCTCATAGAGTTAAATCATATTCTCGTTATCAATTATTTAATAACATAGCTGCTTATAAATGATATAATGGAGCCTTCTGAGGCCTTCAAATATATTCAATATTTCTGGGGCTTCTGTAGAACTCTTGCACTTGGGGAAAGCTTGGGTGTCTGGCCCAGCATGACCCTATCTGATGGAGTTGGCTCTGCTTGGGAGATGTATTTGGCTGCTTGAGGGCAGGTAGGGAAGTTGGGCCCATGCAGGGTCATTAATGATGGGTTTCCCATCTAAGCATCAAGGTGCAGTTATCAATGGTGTGTTGGATGTCCAGTCTCAGACATCTGTTGTCCATCCAGTTCCATTTACTCTTCTCCCCCCACTCACCTTTACAGACGGGTTCACTCTCGTTCCAGTGGGGGTCAGCAGGATCCACACACTCTATAACAGGAGGCCCTTGCTCCAACATATATCCTGCATTGCAGGAGAAAGAAACCAGGGAACCAGGAGAGTAGAGAGGGTCCGTTGTGGTGAAATTACCGTGGGCCAAGAATGGTTCATAGCAGTGAGACTCTGAGAATACTAAGTAGCGAGAGAATGAGTTGTCAGCCAGATGAGAGAGACAGGTAAATGGGGAAGTGGTAGAGGTAAGTGTGGAGAAACAGACAATTATGAGACTGCATAAGAGTGAAAGAAATTGAGACACTGGAGTTGTGGTGGGGGAGAGACTCAAGGGTTCACTGTACCTACAAATGCTCCAGCTGAATTGTGATTAATACAGGAGACTAAATATATTGGTATCAGGCCCGGACTGGCAATCTGTGGGTTCTGGCAAATGCAAGAGTGGGTGTTATAAGGTGCCATAGAAAGTCACTATTTAGTGGGCTGGTGTGGGCTGTCTGGGCCTCTGTGTACTTGAAAAGTCAGGGTCTATTTCATTCTCAGTCTGGACCTGATTGGTATAGGCGTATGGTGCTTAGAACTAGGATGTAATAGACAAAACTATAGGATTGTATTCACAGTTTTGGACTGAGATGTCAGGGGCCCACCAGAAAACCTTAGTCTATGGGCTCACTTTCCAAACTGGTATTTTTTCCTCTCCTCGCTCAACATCTTTATTATCCTAGTCTTTTATTTCTACTAACTTTATTCTTCCATTATTATGCATTTGTGTCCCAGAAAGAAATAGGGAATGACCATGAAATAGACTAAATGTTTACTGGCCCAGTGACACCTGGGCCCACTGGGAGTTTTCCTGGTATCCCTGAGGGTCAGTCCAACACCCTATATATAGTCTATGAGGGTGGGACACATGGAATAGCACCAAGAGAAGCCCAAACCAAGAGAAGAAAAAAGCAGCCACCTTCATAGCGCAAGCTGAGCAGCAGAGGGATTGCTGGATTCTCAGAGATGAGTTCAACATAAAAAGACTGTGCATCACTCAGCAGGCCCCTCTCTGGGACATCGTCTATATCTGAATCATAGATCACAGGAGAAAGAGGAGAACTCCCTGAACGTACAATGAGCCTGAGAACAAAGCCAGAAATTATTAAGAGACATGAGAGAGACAAGAACACATAGAAGGTGCTAGAAGCTTCAGGGGGTGACTGACCTGTCATTGTCCTCGTCCAGTGACACCCTCTCAAAATGCAGGTGTAGCCTCTGCCCCTCCGCTGCCTCGATCAGCCAGTGACAGCTCAGGTTATTTCCATGATTGGTGCCATGACTGCTGCTGATATCAGGGGAAACGATGCGCCCCACAGTAGCATTCCGGATCACTCCTCCACAGGAAGCTATGGGATGTACAGAAGGTTCTACTGATCATACAGCTCTCTGCCCTAATGGGCCCACCTGTATCTCTAAAATCTTGCTTCCCTACACTATTCATATCCATTGGATCTCGCTGTAATGATATCTGTCTGCCCTGCTCCAGTTATACCTCCACCTTTACACACAGACACACAGACTGTAGCCTTCTTGAAGGACCTAGTGGGCTACATGGTGTGGCCTCCAAATGCCCAGTAAATTCCCCACTCACCTGTACACACCGGTGGCTTCCCGCTCCATTCAGGACGGGTGATGTTGAGGCAGACAAGGGACTCGCCACCTTTCAGGGTGAATCCTGGAGCACAACGAAAGTTGGCCGCTCCTCCTGGGTGTAAATCTGTTACTGTGACCTCCCCATTCTCAGGCCGAGGTGGGAACACACAGCTGAGCACAAAGGCTATGGAAGGAGGAAGAGATTGAACCTTAAAAAGAAATGCTCCAGAACATGATGCCATGGGTTTCTATGCATTAGTTTTGTTGTGTATTCTGATAGCAGGATCTTCCATGAGAGGCAGTGCATGCCCCATCCTATAGGGGGAGTAATCTTCTTGGGCATATCATAAGCTACAACTATAAAAAGGCAGGAGTCGAATGCTCTAAGGTTATCCAAACACATTTCCCTTGAAGAGAACATTTGGAAATTAATAGAATTAATTAAATATTTGCACACTTTTTCTTAAATATTTAGAACAAAAGATGAGCAGAGGGGAGTAGAGCCGTATCAGCAGCACTAGAGCAGTTACCTTGATAATGGAGTCTAAATGCCCCTGGGCTGGTGGCACGGTATGTTTGGAAGCGTACTGCAACATGATTGGTTGGACTCCGGATCACCTGACCTTCAGCCATGAGTGTCTCATTGGCCAGCAGGAAACGCCGGTCCTCTTCCAGTCCCTCTATGCTTAGAGCTTCCTCCTTGGACAGGTTTAGCTTCTCCACCTATATAAATGCACAGGTATTAGTCAATGACAACTATACTGCTAGGGGGAATATGTCGTCTTTAGGGCTATTTCACTATATATATTTCACTAGAGTTAGGGTTGGGTGATGAGCGATTTCCATAGGGTGTCAGGTAAGTTATATTCATTGGAGGTTCCACAATGGAACCAGTAGAAACTAACTACCAATTGGATGATTGTAATTACTACAGAAGACACACTTTACTCCTAAATACCGTGAGCCAAGATGGGCATTGGCTGACCAAGATGGAATCTCCCATAAACAGGGAGGGATTTCTCCATTTTTGTCCAAGATGGATTTCTCCAGGAAAAAGGCAGAATATATTTTCATAAACTGACCCCTTGGGCTCCTGCCATAAACGCTATGTGTATTTTGATCTCATCGGACTCATCTCAGATTCCTCCACTATTTTCATTGGATTTGCTGTAGACTAGAACACTAAGAACAGGAATGTGGAGAATAAACCACCAATCAGCTATGTTGTATCTTATAAGAGATACAATAAAATAGTCAGTTGAGGAATGCAGTTGGTCACACAATGGCCTCCCCCTTCCCATAACATCTCTGTTAGGTTGATCTATATAGCAGTCTCCGTGCTGACCCATACTTACCCGAATCTCCACTCCATAACCCAAATACACAGACACACTGTAGGTACAGTCCAGACCACCAAAGAAAGTGCCTCCTCCATACTCAGGAGCCTCCAGAACTCCTTCCGATTCGGAGATGTTGTTATTGCAAAGCACTGCAAAAGTAAATTCATTGATAGGAATGTCACTGTATCCAGGACTGGACTGAGAATTAAAATAGGCCCTGGCATTTTAGGTACACAAGAGGCCCATCAGCCCACATAGAGGCCCAAACAGCCTCCACCAGCCCACTAAACACTGACTTTCTATGGGACCTTATAGCAGCCCATCTGGCATTTGCCCTAACCCACAGATTGCCAGTCCGGGCCTGACTGTATCAGTATATGTGTGGGATGACTCTTTTTAAATAAGGTGTAGTTACTGTTGTCTCTGATATGGCTACCCAAGACTTTACCATAAATCTCCTATTGTTTTATAGTCCTATAACAGACATTTAGGAGTTTCAGTACAGATAATTTAGGGACACTTGGATATACAGACAATTCACTATTCAGACCCAAAAATACTTTGTCCCTTTCTTACCTGGACTGTGTACAGTAGTTACAGTTGTTGTAGTTATCAGGGTGGTTGTTGTCTCCTCCTCAGCCTCAGGAGAGGGTCCTGGACCCCCAGTGGGAGCAGGTGGAGGTGGAACAAGGGTGCTGAGCTGAGGAGGCAAAGAGAAGGCCCCCCCAACTGCTGTGGTGAGTACCCCCGAAGCATCACTGACTCCCTCCGTGAGAGAGATGGGAGCAGCCCGAGTGGGGATGGCAGTCGTTCCTGTTTAAGAAGAGAAAGGTTGCCAGTTGCGCCCATTATTTAATTTGGGAAGAGGATCCCATCACTTGAATATAAACATGACCCTGCCAGGAGACGTTAGCTAATCTGAACCCATGTGAACCTTAACATACCACTACATGCCCTGGATTTGGGTATTATCATGGGCACTAGGGAGCCAGAAAGTCCGGTCTGAAAGTTCATTCCCACTCCAAACATTGTAGTTGCTATCTTAGTGGCCACTGGGGTTAAAAAAGGTTTGTTCCACCAAGCAGGGCTAATAATTAATAACTACTGTGTGTCAGAGCAGGGACATAGCCTTGATGGCTCCATTGTGACCAGACTGAATTATATATATATATATTTATTTATATTTATACCAGTGACCTTACAGTCGCTACAGTCTAGCACAGGGTTCTTGGGACAGTTCCAATGAGAGCGCCCTCTAGTGGAGCCCATGTTTCCTCCTCCAGTTCATAAATATACTGGAAGGTATCTGGCTGGCTCCTAACTAAAAAAACTACCCTAATCTGTTACTTTGACAGGGAAATTATAGAAACCACTGAGTTGGAATTATTTAAATAAATGAATATAATAAGAGATCCTTGCATTCCTTGTTCTTGAATCCTTCATGTCCCGGAATCTCCATTGCTTTAATCTCATTGAATTCTTTTGTATCCTCCAGAGATATGCACTGATGAATACGCTTCTGCAGGGCTTAATGTATCAGCCCACTTATATATTTATGCATAGTGACTATAATTCCCCATAAGTGCCTCTCTTGCCTTGTAATTAATCCCAGCTTGGCCGGTCTGTCATTATACATCAAATCCTCTATTCCCTTTATTAGCTTTGTCGGTCTTCTCTGCATTCTCTCTATTTCCATAATGTCCATTTTGTGCACTGGAGACATAACGACACTGCATATTCCACATGGAGCCACACCAGCACTTGTTAAAGAGGCAGAATGGTGCAGTCCTCTCCTTCTATGGGTTTTCTTTATTGCATAATAATCATAATATAATTGTAATCAACTTTCCGATAGGAATTAGAAAATGTACAATAGCTACATGTAAATATAATTGCTAATGAAAGCAGCATCTGTCTAGCTGTTTACAGACTCTGCACTGCTGGCACTGACTCCTGAAACAACATGGCACAAGCCAACTGATTAACTGACATGAAGAAAGAAAATAAAAAGGGACAGACAGATGCTGCTTTCAATAGCTATTGCGTTTACACGTAACATTGAAATAATGTAATATTCTGCGGTTGAACCTCTTTCTGTGGGAAGCTTCTAGGCCCAGCACATTCCTTCTTCCTTTCTACAGTAAGTGGCTGCGGCAAGTCCCAATGCTGCTCCCAGTAAATCTCTCCCTTCCCCCTGACATTCCCTCCCAGGAGATGCTGCCTATTCCTGTCAAACAAAGGTTACAGATTTACCCCGTGAATCCATAAATAACCCTCTTCTCACAGCTTTGCCCCATAGAAAGTGTGCCAGTACAGAATCAGTGAGGATGAGGAGCAGCTCAGCCTTCACGGCGTTGCAGCAGGAGACAGTTCTTTCTGCTCATCCATAGACACAGCACAGAGTTATGGAGCTGGCACACTGACGTGGCTAACAAAAACATGTAAATCCAATGAGTGTAATGCCCATGTATACATTATATATATATATATATATATATATATATATATATACTGTATACCTTTAGTTCCCTATTGAACACAAAGATACACCTTCTCTCCAATTTACCCTGCCCCTCCTGCCCAGGCTATAACCTTCTATAATTGCTGTCCAATCATGCAAATTAGCCAATCATATTGCACTACTTCAACTGACATCCCATTTTTCTTCAAATGCAATTAGCTGAAGCTCACCCATTTACCACTTAGGCATCTTGTAATGGAAAACATAATTTAATGCTACTACCACCACTCTGCATGTTATTTGCAGGTACAAATCCTTCCAGAAATAAAGTAGGATTGCCCAGTAGCAGAAGAACAAGATGACTGAATGGGGGACTTATAAGGCTGCACTGGGAATGGAAGGGGCCGAAGCTCAACAGGTTGGAATAAGTCTGAAGGTACAAAGAGGAATGGACTGTCTAGGTGGGATAGTCATACTTGGGATTGAAGGAGATTGGGAATTTAAGATATATAGGGAAATGGGCTGAGTAGGTGAGACTATCATAAGAACATAATTTAGATGAAGGAATCCTAAGGATTTTATGTAGAAAGAGAAAGGTGCTGAGGAGGAGGCCTGATCATAAGGCTTTACAGGGATGGATGGGGCCTGATGTCTTTAGGTAGAAGACTAAGGAATTTAGGTCATTAGGGGAAGTCTTGATGCTTGAGGACTGTAGGTAGATATGAGAATGAGTAGACATGGTGGGATGCACAGAAGGCCATACTGGAGAAGGAACAAGCCAAGAAGAGGCCTGGGAACTTTAGGTAAATAAGGGAATAGGTGAACTTGGTGGGATGTCATAGGGCTGCACTGGGGATGGAAGAAGCCTGAGGACTTTATGTAGATAGGAGAACAGGCTGAATAGGTGGGATAGTTATTAGGCTGTACTAAATATGGAAGATGCCTGAGGACTTTAGGCAGATAAAGGAATTGGTTGATTATGTTCAACCAAAACCCAACCTGGGGGCAGAAGCCTGAGGACTTTAGGCAGATATCGAGATTTGGCTGACTAGATGGAAGAATGATATGGTTGCCTGCATTTTTGGTGTATATAAATCAGAATCATTAGCACAAATCAGCCCCAGCACAAAATACTGCTAAATTTAGAAGCCATACAAAATAGCAACAACATGTTTTTGCCAATTAAACCTGCCTATATTGGGTAACCCAGGATATGAACAAACATTTAATGACACAAGGAATGATTAGGCATGCCCCAAAACCAATCACAACGGGAGCTTTGTACTAAGTTTTACAAGGCTGTTCACCTTTAAAGTAACTTTTAGCAAGTGACATCTATTTGCAACAACTCAATGAAAGACCATGATCAGTGCATAAATGTGTTCATATGTAATGCAAAACAAGCAAGTGTATATGACTATGCTGAACTATACATCTACTATTAAACTACTATACTAAAAATACCAGGAAACGAAATACTAAACTAACTGGTCATGATGTCAGAGTGGAAATGGAGTAAAACACAGATATTTCATTAAACAAGTGAAATGTGCAGACTAGGATGGAAGGCATATGGGCAGGGGTGTACTGTATAGATATAGGTACCTAGTGTACTGTATAGGTACCTAGTGTAATTAGCAGGATAGGACAGGTAGGTGCAAATCTTTGGGCATGGAATATGCTCAAGATCTCTTGGTTTAGGAGAATGGCAGAACAGATGCATAATGCCAAGAACATAGAGAGGTCATACCTATAACTTCAAATGACATATGTAAAATATGTATCCTTGGTCAGTAACCTGTGTAATACACATCCTTCCTATTCCAAAATGCAGGGTTGTCTAGCTAGGGGTCCAAAACCCTATTTGTATGGCCCCAGTCTGCCCAAGAGAGGGAGTCAAAGGACTCTGTTGGTTTGTTTCCAATCATATAGTAATGAGTTCATGTATAACCCATACTAGGTCAATAACCTGAAATATAAATTCAGTAAACTCTGGGATACTTCATCCTTACACAATTTCCATTAACAGGGCAATCGTTATACTTTATATACCAGTGAGGCCTTCAGGAATCCTCAGACAGCCCTACTAAAGTCAATAGGCAATGGGTGTATGCAATAATAGAGAAAAGTCCATGAAGGGTCTGGTACATCTGAATGGACATTGTCAGCATTATGTGGCAGCATTTAGGTTTTTGGGCAGTAAAATAGGGCTAGGTTGGATTAAGGACCAGAAAGGTCCAAACTAGAAGAAATCTGTGGGGCCAAAGAAGCACTAGAAATCCACCCTAAACAAGGCAATCAGGATAAGCTAGAATCCATTCCCAGCAAGAACACAGTGGCAGCCTTAACAGCCTATTCATACAAAGGCATTGCTCAGAATACCTGATAAGTGAACATTTCATGTTTCTTACTGGAAGATTAAACATGCCAGTTTCCCAGAAGACCACTGTAGAACTGAACTACCGTCAGCAAACCCATAGGACTGGAATTCAATTACCTTTCCTAATAGCCCCAATCTAGCCCCCACCACCATAGGCTCAAGCCAGTCAGCCAGCATTCCAGTCCTTTTCAGTTAATAGCGGCCCAGTATGGCGATGATGGTATTTTAGAGAGATGTAAATGTTCTCCATTCCAGGAGACCTTCATACCAGCTCAGAGATACACTGTGACTCACTCTGTGACTGTGCAAACAATTTCCATGACTAAATGGTAACTCTCAATCAATAAACAGTTCCTTCAGCCAAGAACAACTCATCTCCTCACCTGGGAAGAAGACATCCTGTGCCAGAAAGTCCTTCTTCAAAATAGCCTGATGGACAAGCTGCTCCAGAGCAACAGGTTCTACACTCCCCTTGGGGGGTGTATTCAGCAGGTCAGGGGGCTGTGTACCCTCCCCGTCCTGTAGGGGCAGACCTAAAGGGCAGAAGAGAGATGCTCAGATCTATTTATTGTTTTCATTTGCGTGTTCCTTATATACGGAATAAGTCTGAGCCTACAGGAAGCCTATGGCCTTGATGTGTATGGTCCCCATTGCCATCCATCCCCTCTGTCATTCCATCCCTGTAGCATTGGTCCCTTTGTTCTCTCTCCCTTTAGCCACTAGTTTGTATCTCCCTCTCTCCATGTTTTTTCCCTCTGTTACCATGTCTCCTCATTCCATCTGCCCACTGTTGTCCTCTCCCCTTGCCTCATCCTCCACACCCAGGCAAAGAGGGGGAGAGAGGCAGGAGAAGGTCACAGTGACAGATAAATATGAAGAAATGTACAAGAGCAGGAGGAGAAGGGAACGGAATGGAGATGCACGGGGAGACTGAAAGGACTGAGCATTGGGAAAGACACTTGTCCCTCTCTCTACCCTCCCTAAATGAAATATCTCCCACATGTGACAGCTCTGAGAGATAACCTAAGTCCTGGGGGAGCTGATGTGCAAAGCCCTGGTCCAGCAGGATGAGCTGGTTGCTCAGTGTGTGAGATTAACCCTGTGATTGTTACAGGAGCACGTAGCACATACATCAGCGAGTGCTGCCTCCCACCCATACAGGCACATAGAAATTATATATATATCTATATACTGACATATAAGGCACAAATGAGAATACTTGTCCAGCACAGATACCATATGTATGCTGACATATGATTGTGCATGTACCCTGTATGTCTAGGGATAAACAAAAGCAATTAGTGGCCTTTATTCAGTCTGTCGCACATAAAGCCTTAAGGAAGAATTGCTTCACCCTTATACACCAATATGTGCGTATGTATATTCCCCTATCTGTCTGTCTGTGCCTCTAGAATGTACTTGGTGCAGGAAAATACTGTGTATTTGTGTGTATTTATATATGAGCATTATGCATTGAATAAAATATCAGAGGCAATGGATATAAATGTTTTATATGAATATATGTGACCCCCCCCAGCAGCAGTGCATTTTATAGAGAGTAGAGATGGGCTACGGGTCAGTATATGTGACTCCCCCCTATTAATGTGGGTGTTACAGCCAGCCAGTGTATGTATATAGGAAACATATAGA
>CM044447.1:131249505-131260748 GCA_024363595.1 Xenopus borealis | reverse complement strand
AGTGGCTGCACAGATCTGATCCCCATTATAGGAAGCAGCAGTCCTGCCCTGCTTTTTGGCTGAGATGCTAGCTGACCGAAGCCTTCACTGTAATCATTTAATGGGTGGGTAAAATATATATTTATCATTGTTCTGACAAATTACTTGTCAGGCGGCGTGACCTGCTGTTACAAGTTACCAGGTATTATACTTTTCTACTTTGACAGGCCTGCACCTATGATGGATTCTAAGCCGATACATCAAGAATTTGAAGGAAGGTGCCACCTATCCCCAGAGACAGAGGAGTGACCAATGCACATTCCCAACATGGATCCAAACTCTTTACTGAGACAATTAAAATGGAAACCATCAGACTGTAAAGATCTTGCGACTACAATAAAGAAGGAAACAGAGGCTGATAAAGAAATACTACAGATAAAGTTAGAGGAGTCTGAAGATGAAGTGTGCAGGATGCAAAGTGCAACAGATACAACTACTGGTGGAGAGTCCCCAAAAGAACAAAGTCAAGGGAATGAAAGACTGGACTGTAGTGGTAATCTGATCAGAATGAAGACTGAAATGCAATCATCCTCACCTTCTGATTCTGAACCAGAAGTAATAGAGATAAAAATTGAGACAGATGACTCTGACTATGAAGGTAATGTGAGTGCAGTGGGCAATAGGGCACATATGCACCAAGATGGGGAGACTGACTGCGGTTGCCCGGAAAACTCTAAATCATGTTTTATATGTTGTAAATGTGGAGAAAGTTTTGCTCTGAGCAGTGATCACATGCACGTTTGTGCGAAAATGGGGGAGAAACTGTTCACTTGTGCTGAATGTGGCAAAAGCTTCTCTACCAAGGGAAGTCTTCACAGACACAAGACAGTTCACACAGGGGAGAAGCCTTTTGCATGTGTTAAATGTGGGGAAAGGTTCTCTCGAAAAAGCTATCTTCATAACCACCAGAGAGCCCACACAGGAGAGAAGCCATTTAACTGCAAAGAGTGTGGGAAGAATTTCTCTAGAAAAGGAAGTCTTCAGAGACACCAGATTGTTCACACTGGGGAGAAACGTTTTACATGTACAGAATGCGGGAAAGACTTCTCTGAAAAGACAACGCTCCACATACACCTTAGGGTGCACACTGGGGAGAAACCATTCAGATGTTCTGACTGCGGCAAAACCTTCTCTCAAAAGTCCAACCTTTACACCCACTATAAAGTTCATACTGGGGTGAAACAGTATTCATGTACAACATGTGGGAAAAGCTTTGCCGAAAAGACCACACTGAACACACACCTTAGAGTACACACAGGGGAGAAACCATTTACATGCACGGACTGTGGGAAGAGCTTCTCTCAAAGAGGTTCCCTCAACACTCACCGGAATATTCACCTAGGGGCAAAGTCATTCTCAAATGTAGAACGTGGAGAAAGGTTATCCCCTAAAGAACATTGTTTACAATCAGCAGAAAGTGCACATGGGTTAGAGAGCACCTAATGCTATATGTCCATCATGTTTAATAGCTTGGCCTAGAGTCCTGCATCAGGTAACCATGGAATACCCACAAAGTGGTTGGATTTTGGGGGAAAAAAGTCCCCACTTCTGGACTGCTCTGCTGGCAGTTTGCAGGTAACCCAGCTGGGTACCCAACCAAGGTGTGGGCTTGATCCCTCCCGTCCACTTTAAATTCGGCACAGGAGTGACGTCACTTGCGGTTCGCACATGTCCACCAGGTCAGAAGGTTAGTTGGCCGGGTAGTGGGCACATGGGGGTCAAAATGTGGGTTGCCGTTTTGGGTTGTGGCTACAGTTTGGATACAGGCTTCAAAAAAATGGACCAGGGCAGGACTCTAGTATAGCCTACAAGGGTGGAAGATGGTAGATATCCATTTACCTGGGTAGAATAGAATATTCACAGCATTCAATGATTCAGTAATGTACGTTCAAGCCTTGATCCTAAACCGCCTACAACGTACTTGAATAATGACTTTAGCAAAACTCATTTATCAATGACATGATGACTTAGATAGCAGGACTGAAGGAGTCAAGAGAAGATGATGGAATGACCAGTGTTTGGTAATGGGAGAAGCTTTCCTTTCAAAGGCTCTTCTAGTGTTTACACTGCTTATTTGTTGCCCATAAATACCAATTACAACCTCATTACTGCCCTACATGATCATTTGTAGGTCATTGTCACCTTAACTTTGGTATGATAATACCCTCTCTTGCCAATGTATGTATGTATGTATATTTTTATTTGTATAGCGCTCCTTGAGGGCAAAGCACTGTACAGCAACAATAAATTAGTAGTACAAACAAGGGATCACTGCATTAATAAGTAACAATAAATGCATTATTATAAATACAGTTTGCATAAATATAAAATATAATTACACAGTGTTGAGACAAGATGATGGAGGACCCTACCCCTTGGGGCTTACAGTCTAAATGGGAGGGTAACTTACGGACACAATTTAGAGGGGTAATAAAGTGCTTTTTACAGTGGGTGAAACTGTCGTACAAGTGCCAGTTCAGGTTATCCAGGTGCTCCCAGAGGTAGTCTCTGAGTTTTGTTTTAAAAACATTGTGGGGAGGTCCATGTAAATATATTAAACTATTGAAGAGTCTTTAACAGATCATGTTTTCTATAGAGACTGATTATTTTCGTGTTGGGAGGTTTGGGAGAAATCATGGTTTCATTTTTATTTAATCTCCCCTTTTGTGCAGATATAAAGTCTCAGGGCTGCACATATAATTCATGCAGCTTGCTGCTGTAGCAGCCAATTAGCAGATAGCTTGTTCTGTTTGAAAGAAAACATCCAGTTGCTATGGGTTACAAGACATTGAGAAAACATTGTTCCTCTTATTACATTACCCCAGCAGAGAGAGCCATTCCAAAATCATGCTATCCTTTTCATTTTTCTTATGCCTTATTGTGGGTATTGTATATGCTGCTGTATCATGCCTCTTTGTATATATAGGCCCCTGTGTTATTTTTATATCTGTATATTTCTTTTCTATTGTGTTGGTCATGACTTTGTCGTTGCCAATCCCAAGAACGTAAATGTTCCACCGAATTTGACCCCCTTTGAGCAAAGTTCGAGAGGAGAGGAGATGGATAGTTGTATCTTGCCTGTTATAAAGCCAGCCAACCCCCGAAAACAACAAAGTATGTTTTAAAATAAATACCACAGGTTGGTGGCTGGTTTTGTATAGTAGTAGTAATATATAGCAATACAGGTGTGGGACCTTATAGCCAGAATGCTCAGGATATGGGTCTTCCAGATAACAGATCCATAATTATCATCTTTATACCTTAAAGGAGAACTAAACCCTTCATTAAAAAAAAAACCCTACCTCGCTCCCCCCAGTGTAGCTCTTACCCTGGGCAAATGCCCCTAACTTTTTACTCACCCCTCGCAGCAGTTTGTTTCATCGGATGTTCAAGGCAGCCATCTTCTTCTCTCTGGTAATCTTCGTCTCTTGAACGACGTTTTGGCACATGCGCAGTTGGAGCAATTTCCTGGTTCCGGAAACTGTGCATGCGTAGAAAGAAACTCACGGAAATTGCCAAAGACCCAGAAGAAGACACAAAGATTACCAAAGAAGACAATGGCTGCCTTGAACTCCAGTGCCTGAAACTGCTGCGAGAGGTGAGTAAAAAGTAGGGGACATTGGCCCAGGGTAAGAGCTACGCTGGGGGGAGCGGGTTCTATGGGGGTAGGGTGTTTTTTTATGAAGGGTTTAGTTAAATCTACTAGAAACGTATGCAAACATTAAATTAACCCAATAGGCTGGTTTTGCCTCCAATAAGGATTCATTTTATCTTAGTTTGGATCAAGTACAAGTTTTATTATTGCAGAGAAAAGGAAATCTTTTTTTTTTAAATTTGGATTCAATTTATAAAATGGAGTCAGTGGGAGACAACCTTTCCATGATTCAGAACTTTTTTGGATAATGAGTTTCCGATTAAAAAATCCCATAACTATTATTTATGTAGCGCCAGCAAATCGTTCCCATCAGTCCCTGCCCCAGTGGAAAGTACAATCTAAATTAGGATTGGCTTTGTAACAAGCGAAGGAACCGGTCTGTATGATTTTGGAATGTGGGAAGAAACCAGAGGACCAAAGGACATCTAAATCCATTGCAAACTCGTGCCCTTAGTGCAGCCAAGCTTAGTTTAGACCTCCTTTAGCAAATTATATGCATATAATACACAAGACATATTAAAAGTTAATTTATAGTGAACCACCCATTAAAGGAAAAGTAAAGCCTAACTAAAGAAGTAGGTGGAAATGTTATACATGATGTTTTGTGCTTGTGTACCAGCCCAAGGCAACCACAGCCCTTTAGCAGTAAAGATCTGTGTCTCCCCAGTAGATGACCCAGTAGCTCCCCATCTTCTTTTCTGCTGATTCACATGCTCTTCACATGCTCTGTCACTTACTGAGTTTAGGAACTGACACATTGTATGTGACGACCCATAAGCTTATACATTAGAGTCTATGGGCATTTTTTTCATGGCAAAATATGGGCAAACCTTGTGGCCATCACTACTGGGGTTCACCTGATTTTGACTTTTCTATCCTTATATATCACTTTGCATGCAGGACAACAACATACGCCTTTAAGGTTTAAACTCTCTATGTTGCTTTGCAGTGCAAACTTGATGCTTAAAGAGATTCTGACACCTGAAGTCAAACTCTTTTTTACCTCTATTATAATAATTGGCTTTGAAAGCTACTTCTAACTTTGCCATAAGGTATTTGCATGATGCTTTTACATTACCTGTCTGATCCCCCAGGTTCCTGTATGAGGGGGCTGACATATTTGTGCACCCGGCATCTGTTATCATTACAAACTGTAACTAACAGACTGAGATGGGACTGTTAGGTTGGCAAAGTAAGAGTGTCAGAGTGTCAGAGAGTCAAGCTTAGGAAATCCAACTAACAATTATATACAAAAACAAACCTCTCAGCAAAAAATGATCAACATGACCTATAGGTAACAATTAATGTACATTCATATGTTAAATTTCATTTTTTAGTGTCAGTATCACTTTAAGTGCAACTCACCAGCTCTCACATATTACCAGATATTATTTCTGCCTTGACAGGATTGCCATTGTTATGGATTTTAATAACTTGTGATGTGCGGTGAATACAGTTAAAGAGCAGAGGTGCCCCAGTCTGATTGTTGCCGATATGGATCGGCATTCACCACTGGTTGGAACAAGCACCTTAATACAGAATCAAGAGAATGATGTAATCGACCCAAAAGATTGTCTCCCAGCAGTAAAGAGTGAAAGGGACTCGTTCTCCGATGAGGACGTGCCTGAGAGTGAAATCTTGCAAATAAAGATTAAAAGTGAAGATACAGATTCAGAAAATGATCTTGATACTATGGACAGTGCCGATACACCATCTGATGAGGAGCCCCTTGAGTTTCTACCTACAGACTTGAAACCGGAGCATAAGAAATGTTTGACCGCCGAATATCCCGAAATGGATTCACTTTCTCCCGAAGCAGATGATCCCGAAATAATTCAGGTAAAGGTAGAGGAAACAGAGTCGCTAACCTATGCGGACTCAATGAATAGTGCAACTATTGGGGAGAACTACTTAAATGGGCAACAAAATCGGGTCTCTGAAGCTTCCAGACACTGGCATAGGCGCCAGAACTCAGCACTGACAGAATCAAGTTATTACCCAGATACTTTAGATACTGGTAGGGAACCATTACAATGTGCCACAGGGTTTCATGGGCTAGAGCCGCACACACCACAGGCCGATTCAGAGTTTGCCTGCCATAAATGTAGGAAAAGCTTTGCTATGAGTAGTGATCTTATCTCTCACCAGTGCCATAGCCGCCGTTGTAGCAAAGCTGAAGAAAAACCTTTTATATGTTTAGAATGCGGGGAGAGGTTCTCACGAAAGAGTATCCTTCAGAGTCACCAGAGGGTCCACACTGGGGAAAAACCTTTCACCTGTAAGGTGTGTGGGAAAAGCTTCTCAGAGAAGAGGAGCCTTCACAGACACCAGACCATTCACACAGGCGACAAACCTTTCAAGTGCACGGAGTGTGGGAAAGCCTTTGCTGAGAAGACCACACTCCACAACCACCTTAGAGTACACACAGGGGAGAAGCCATTCACATGTTCAGAATGTGGAAGGAAGTTCTCTCAGAAGACTAACCTTTATTCCCACCATAAGGTTCACACAGGGGTGAAGCAGTTTTTCTGTACAATATGTGACAAAGGCTTTTCTGAAAAGACCGCACTCACCATACACCTTAGGGGGCACACCGGGGAGAGACCCTACACTTGCACAGAGTGTGGCAAAGGCTTCGCTCAGAAGTGTACACTCACAGCTCACCAGAACATTCATCTAGGGAAGAAACCTTTCAAGTGCACAGAATGTGGGAAGACCTTCTCTAAGAAATGCTCTCTCACCACTCACTGGAATATTCACTTGGGGGTCAAACCATTCATATGTGCAGTATGCGGCAAAAGCTTTTCTCAGAGAAGCATCCTTCACAACCACATGGCAGTTCACACAAGAGCCAAACCCTTCACATGCTCAGAATGTGGCAAAAGCTTTTCCCTAAAGAATGACTTTCAGAGGCACCTGATTATTCACACAGGGGAAAAGCCTTTCACTTGCACACAGTGCGGGGAAAGCTTCTCTCGAAAAAGTACGCTCAACACACACTGGAACACTCACACGGGGGAGAAACCCTTCACATGTTCACAGTGCGGGGAAAGGTTCTCACGAAATAGCTCTCTCAAAGCACACTGGAAAATTCACACAGGGGAGAAGCCATTCACATGTCCACAGTGCGGGGAAAGCTTCTCTCGAAAAAGCTCTCTCAATGCTCACTGGATACTCCACACAGGGGAGAAGCCTTTTACATGTAGAGAATGTGGCAAAAGCTTCTCAGTACGAAACAGCCTTCACAAACACATGAGAGTTCACCAGACAATCCACATTGGCTAGAAGGCTTTTAAGGTAGGAATATGGTTGGATTGTCTCCAATTAAGGAGGTTTAAGTATGGGGGTAAGTTGATCCTACTGAAGTACCCTGGGCCAGTGCAAACAGGACCCTTTGCCTGGGATCTTCGGTAAACCATTATAATCACAGAAATGTTACCTTTCCTTCTTCTTTAATATTAAACTGGTGGCAGAGTGAAGGAAAAAAAAGGACCACCACCTTCAGTATCTTCTCTAGCGATACTAGCAATCTTGAATTTCATGCAAGTCTCATTTATTGGTGAGTGGGACATTTATTTAAAACTTGAATAATGTTAAAGGGGAACAATGTTAAAGGGGAACTGAGCTTCATCTGATGTAAATAAGGAACATTTTAAAGGACATGCATACATCCCCTGTTTGCCAGCATCATTATATTTCAGCCGGGGCCATTTTCCCTCTGACACGTCATCAGTGCATTTATAATATTATATTCATAAAATTAAAGAATGCAGGTTAACTCAGGCTGAATTTACTATGATGACAAGTACTGCTTGGATTGAGCACTGTAATGGTTACTCTGAGCTTAGGAGAGGGTTAGGATTTTAAAATAGGAGCAGACCGGTAGAGCAGAGTTTCTGTGGGAAATAGCAATGTCATCTCTTCATTGGCTATTAGACCGGAGGGTGTGTTATTAATCTGAGTTGAGAAGAACTGAGCATGCTCATGAGCCAACAGCCAAAGGGAGGAGGCAGACTGGATTAGAGGAGTAGAAGGAATCCTAAGTGATTAAGAGGATGCTACAGCCTTACTATTAACCTTCAAGAATCAGAGTGGCAGGTATTTAGAGATTTCAGATACCCTTACATGATTTTTGCTTGGAGGCTTACATGTCCTTTAAATCAGTCCACTACACAATTCTGGACCATTTCTGAAATTCCTTATTTTTCAATATATACAAAAACTTTGTTACTGGTGTACTGCAGTCCGAAAAAAAGGTTAGCTGGTATCTTCCAACCTTGCTCCCATCCAGAGCAAAAATTTGCCAACGAAAATAAATAAAGGTGTAATGATACCATGAAGCGCAGGAAGAGCTTTGCAGCTGGAAACATGTAGTGTGGAAAATAAAGGCACTTCAGCAGCAGTTTCCTGCGCTTCATGGTATCATTACAACTATATTTATTTTTGTTATTTTTCAATATCCCCTTCTGAGCAATCTGCTTATCTCCCCTTGCCTAGGCAATGTATTAGGGTGATGGACAAGGGGAGATTGGTCGCCCGCCATAAAAATGCTTAACAGCGTGAGACGAATCTCCTGAAAATGCTTCTCCACAGGCTATAATTGAAGTCACTGGTGGTAAAATCTACGTGTTGCTTTGTTCTTCTTAAGTCAGCCTAAGTTGCCTTCAGGATATGTAGGCTGTACCACCAGCGATTTTAAATTACTTGTGGTGGAGAAGCTTTTTTGGAAAATTTGCTACCTGAAGTTGTGCATTTTTATCACGGATGACAGCTCTCCCTGTTAGCCATGGTCCTTAGTACTAAAGGTGGCCGTAGACACCGATAATATCGTACAAAACAAATTTTCGAACGATATTCTGTTCGTGTATGGTGGGAAATGAGCCGACCATTATCGTCAGATGATTTAGATATCAGTCGGCTGGTTGATCAGGCTGGATGGAAAATTTTGATCGGATGCCTTTGAAGGCACCTTTAACATTGGCCATTGTTATTGCTGAATCGTCAGATACAGATGGAATTCTATTGTTTATACCTGTATATCTGACGATTCAGCTCTACGCGTGTTGAAATGAACAAACGAACTTTCTTGGAAAGATCTTAATTGTTACGTCTATGGCCACCTTAACTCTCTTTCATAAAGACTGAATCTGACACAAAGCTGCAATAACTGTTTTTCAAAATAACCAGCTCCAACTCAAAGGTGCGACATCTTCCATTCAAGATATCCAGCTCCAACATAAAGCTGTGTTATCTTACTTTCAAGTCAACCAGCTCCAACATAAAGCTGTGATATCTTACTTTCAAGTCAACCAGCTCCAACATAAATTGTGATATCTTACTTTCAAAATAACCAGCTCCCACATAAAGCTGATAACTTCCTTTCAAAATAACCAGCTCCCACATAAAGCGGATAGCTTCCTTTCAAAATAAACAACTCCAACATAAAGCTGCAATAACGTCCTTCAAAATAACCAGCTCCGACAAAGCTCTGATAACTTCCTTTAAAAATAAACAACTCCAACATAAACCTGCGATAACTTCCTTCAAAATAACCAGCTCCGACATAAAGCTGCGATAACTTCCTTCAAAATAACCAGCTCCGACATAAAGCTGTGACATCTTCCTTTACAAATAACCAGCTCCGACATAAAGCTGTGACATCTTCCTTTACAAATAACCAGCTCCGACATAAAGCTGTGACATCTTCCTTTACAAATAACCAGCTCCGACATAAAGCTGTAATATCTTCCTTTCAAAATAAACAGCTCCGACATAAAGCGACATCTTCCTTTCAAAATAACCAGCTCCGACATAAAGCTGCAACATCTTCCTTTCAAAATATCCAGCTCCGACAAAGCTGTGATATCTTCTTTACAAATTAAACAGCTCTGACATAAAGCTGCAATAACTTCCTTTCAAAATAACCAGCTCTGACACAAAGCTCCAATAACTGTCTTTTAAATTGACAGACTCTGACACAAATCTGCATGTAGAGAAACAGATTGCTGAGAGGGGTGAGTTTAGATTAAGTTGATCATATGAGATCCTGTATAAAAGTTTTAAATTATTATAGTAAAAAGAGTCTTATTTCCATGAGATGAAGCTTATATATTTATGAATGTTCCCCTTTAACTGCCATGGTATTATAGGCTACTGTCAGTTTGGGGGGTCAGTGTTCATATAAAACTAGGGATGCACCAGGTACAAATTCAGACAAATAATCTCAGGATTCTGCTGAAAACAAAACACTTGCCTGATCGGAATCTTGCAAAACAATGTGCAAAAACCAGATTTCAGTGTGTCCCTTTAATAAAGCCTTTATACAGCCATATCTTGTATCAGTGTTGCCATTGTCTGTTACTGAGTAGTTGTGTTTGCCATAACTGATAATGTTTTTCCTTTAAATAAATGAGTATTTATTAGGGTTTAGCTCTTTGATCTGTGAAGACATTTGCCCATATTAAAATGAGTGGCAGTTCAGTATTTTTAGGACGTACGTGTATTTATCGAGATTTTATTGAAGTGCCATTGACATTTGGAGTGTTAAAGGGGAAATTTGCCCTAAAAAGAACTTTTATTACAAGCAGGCAGCAGTATTTTCAGATAATGTACAGTCAGCTTTTGTTTTTTTGTGTTCTTTGAATGTACCTTTCTCTTGTGCCACTCTCTGGATTGCGCCCAGGATAAGTAGCCACACTAATCTGCCGCTGGTCCGAATGAGAGGGCGGGGAGTTAATTGGAACGTTTGTTTTAGTAAATAACAATCTCAACGCTTCCTATTTCTGCTCCCTAAAGTCACTGGCCTGTGCAACAATGAGGAGAGACAATGAGAAAGGCCAATAATTCAGGTTCCACCAATAATTGGGGTGAGTGGCCCCTTGCCTAGCCTAAGGTAAAGAAATTCATTTATTACTAGCATGAAATATGCTTTTCTGTGTCTGTTGTCGTGCATTTATATGTTACATTGTATTTATTACTCTAACCCCTCCCCTTTTGTCTTCTGTACCCCAGAATATCTTAATAAAGAATGTTTAACAACAAGAAAGACCCTTTTAGGAACTGTCATGCAATATCAGGAACTGGAGATCACTTGAGGTGAAAGACAGTTTACTTGACATAAGCTCTTTGAACTTGCAGAGTCAGAACCCCAAATAAAGATCACAGGGTTTTTATTAGACTTAGAAAAAGTAAGTTTACCAGTAGGAGACCACAGAGATTTCACAGCACAGAAAAACAAAGAAATGCTCTTACAGCCAAGCAGGTGTCTCTGCCTCAAGGCCAGGGTACTAGTGACCAAGGCTAGCTTCAGAACAGAATCCATCCAAGTCACAGGGAATCTACATACACATTATTTTATTCCCTCCCAGTATAATTTCCCCTTTAATAAAACATGCCTTTCGGAGATATTGCTTGTCTTTATTGTTTCTGGACAGTTGGTTAACTCATGGAGTCAAGAACAAGAAAGCGACTAGGGTAGATGGGGTATAGACTGGGGAGCCAAGGTAGATTGGTGATACATGATGTGGAGAATTGAGTGAGCCAAGGTAGA
>CM044447.1:131105138-131126449 GCA_024363595.1 Xenopus borealis | reverse complement strand
TTGAGAAATGGATTTCAGTGCAGAAGTCTATTGGAGCAGCACTATTAACTTATGCGTTTTAAAAAAAAACATGGTTTCCCATGACAGTTTCCCTTTAAACTATCGTTTTGAGCCAATCGTGGTCTCACGATAACCATCTTTCAAAAATCTTTACGTCTATGGCCAGCTTTAGGTGCGGATCTGGACCTGGATCTGGGGCCCACCAGGTTTTTTCCTGGTGTCCTGCCAGCCCAGTCTGATCCTACCTTCATACAGGGTAGGACTTGGCCTGTAGGACCCCAGGAAAAAGCCTGGTGGGCCCAGGCCCACATGGCCCTGGGGCCCCTGCCAGCCCAGCCCACCGTGGCACATGTTTCCGTGCATGTTTCGCAGCATTTACAAGTCAGGAGGGGGCTCTGGGGACTGCCAGGAGGGCCCTTCATTTTGCATCCCCAGAGGCAACCAAAGCTGCAGTCCGACCCTGACTTCAGGCAGTTTTCTATCCAAGTACAAAAATTATGTTCCAGGCCAATATTCCTTAATTTAACCATTAACCTTCTGCGTGGTATATTCTCAAATGCTTTGGCAAAGTATATCACATCCACTACCATCCCAAAATCGAGGTAGCTTTCCTACCACTGATGTCAGACTAACTGGCCTATAATTTTCAGGCTGAGAATGGGATCCCTTTTTAAAATGTGGCAACACATTTTCAGCACCATTTCAGACCTGAAAGAATCCTGGAAAAAAATGACAATCCCAGAGCTAAATTCCTTTGTTACTCTAGGATGAATATCATCCATTCCTGGACCTTTGTTTATTTTTACATCTTTTCTATTTTGAATTAGCATCTGTTATTATTAGAACTGGGCCAATTAGAAAAGGAAGACTTGATTAGCTGGCGGCTCTGTCGTGTAGACAGTTTAAAAATAACAGTTCAGAATCTTTACTTTTCCCCTGCTCTCATCAACCAATTGACCCCCCTCATCAGCATAGTTTTTAACTATTAGCGGGTGGTTACTACTTTTCCCTCTGATAGTTACATTATTTATTGTAGCGTTACTATTAGACAGATCTATGATACTATGAACCCCTCTCACCCCTAGGGTACCTAACCCAAGGCACTGGCACCTCAGGACACTTACAGTCTGAATGACACCAATGAGGCCCCACCAACTATATTCTGTATTAATATACAGAATTTACATTTAAAAAATACCAATGTCTTCATGTATGACAGTGGTCCTCAAACTTGGCCCTCCAGCTGTTAAGGAACTACAAGTCCCACAATGCATTTGCCTGACTGTGGCTGTCAGACTCCATCATTGCATTGTGGGACTTGTAGTTCCTTAACAGCTGGAGGGCCAAGTTTGAGGACCACTGATGTATGATAAAGTGCAACCTTATAACAATAAGATTTTCCTATGTATAAAAGGTTTTAGAATGAATAGTATTTTATATCCTTAAGTAAAGTGGAGATCTGGCCTCAGGCCAGTATTAATTGATACTAAGAAAAAAGAGGAGAAAAGAATACCCCACTTTAACTCTAATACATTAATAGTCCGCAATTCTATACCCTTAAAAGTGAGGGTTTGGCTAGGAGAAAAATTAAGCCAAATCAATTTAATTTAAAGTGCAATTTCAATTAATCCAACCTAGTTCATTAAAAATTCATTTAGGTTAGATCATGAATCAATCAAAAATTAATAAAGTGCAGTGCTTAGTTAATTATAATTGAGCAACGCCTTGATAAAGCGAAACTGCGAAACGCGCGTCGGCGTGTTATAATCTCTTATTCTTTTAACTAATTTTGGTCGAACAAAGGGGTGGGGAACTGGAGAGTGCTCAAGGGATTGCAGGACTTTACTTTTTCTTATTTACCAGGAGGCCGTGGATTTGTGGTTTTATAGGATATCATAGCTCTTTGAAGTGGTAGGGTTTAGGTAACATTGAGACCACAGTCCCGGATTCTCTGCCTTCTCCACCTTTGTGGTGTCCCAGGGAAGAAATCAAATAGGTAGCAGTTTTTGGGACTACTCCACCTCTCTCTTATTTTCTGATTTCCTCCTATCCTGTACGAACTTGAGCACCAATTTATTGTATTTTTATCCAATTAATTATAGTCACTGGATTAATTTATATACCCTGAGTATTGATAAATCTTTTCAGCACAGATAAATTCTATCATTAATTATTCACTATTTAAATGATAATAACAATGGATGCAATTTTTTAACAATTTTTAAACTTTGAATAATCTTTGTATTAATGAACTGTTATTAACTTAAATTATAATTAACTAAGCACTGCACTTTATTAATTTTTGATTGATTCATGATCTAACCTAAATGAATTTTTAATGAACTAGGTTGGATTGATTGAAATTGCACTTTAAATTAAATTGATTTGGCTTAATTTTTCTCCTAGCCAAACCCTCACTTTTAAGGGTATAAAAGTGCAACCTTAGCAATAAATACATTTATCCACATATTTCCTTGTGCAAATGAGCAGGGGCTATTTAATATTTTGTATCAGTATTCTGTGTGCCTCCTGTATATCTTTCTGTAAATATTATCAGTGGGCTTATTGTTCCACAAATGTAATGTACAACATGAGCTGATTGTGTAGTCATTTATGTGGGTAGCAGCAGCCAAGCAAAGTAAGAGCCTCTCAAAATAGATGATATTTTCATAGTTGCTCACAGAAACACCTGTTATATATAAGACCTGTGACCCAACAGTTCTGCTCTAAAATGGGAACTAAATCCGCTCTCAGTTCCCAATTACTAAAAAACCCTGTTCTTCATAGACAAGAAGGGATTTTTTTTTAGTGGGGAAAATAAAGAAAATTTGTGGTTCTGCTGATTCCGTGAATACAATGAGACTTCTACAATTGAGAATGTTTTGAAGCCAATGAAAGGAACATTTCAATGGGTCATTGTTCCTCTTTACAATCAGTGTGAATGACACCAATTGAGAAAGGGTCTGGTTTTGGTACCATAGAAGAACAAGTCTCAATAATAAAGGTTAAGTGTTCAGCAGACAGCATCACAAGACATAGTAAGTTTGGTTGAAAAAAGACACACATCCATAAAGTCCAACCTTTTTACTCTATTTTAGCCTGCCTAACTGCTAGTTGATCCAGAGGAAGGCAAAAATCCCCATCTGAAGCCTCTCCAATTTGCCTCAGAGGAGGAAAAAATTCCTTCCTGACTCCAAAATGGCAATGGGACCAGTCCCTGGATCAACTTGTATAATGAGCTATCTCCCATAATCCTGTATTCCCTCACTTGCTAAACACCATCCAACCCCTTCTTATACCTATCTAATGTATCAGCCTGTACCACTGATTCACTTCCCTCCCTGTAACACCCCTTTCCCTCCTTTCCTCTAATCTCATTGGCTCCCTCCTGTCTGCTGGGAGGAGCTACTGGTGAATAAAGCATCCAACCCCTTCTTATACCTATCTAATGTATCAGCCTGTACCACTGATTCAGGGAGACAATTCCACATCTTCACAGCTCTCACTGTAACAAACCCCTTCCCAATATTTAGCCTCAATCTCTTTTCTTCTAATCAGAATGGGTGACGTCGTTTCAGCTGGAAAGACCTACTGGTGAATAAAGCATTAGAGAGATTATTATATGACCCCCTTATATATTTATACATAGTTATCATATCACTCCTTAAAGTGGACACAGACACAAAAATCTGTATAATAAAAGTCATTTTCAAATTAAACATGAAATCCAATTTAAAATTTTAATTAAAGCATAGATAGCTGTTTTAAGCTCAGCTGTCAGTCAAATTTTGTGTGCGACTCCTCTATGTCTGCGGGCAGGCAAGTACTTTCACTTTCCATTCAGCACTTCCTACATGTCACTGCTCCCCACACATTCCCCCAGTTCTCTTAACCATTTAATTGTGTAGCCAGGACATGGAGATAGACATTGGGTCCCCCATTCTGGTGCACAAACAAGATTCTGAGATGATACAAGGCTTGTCTTAATAACAGTGTCCACAAAATGTCTCCTGCCTGCTTGTTATAATTATGAATTCCAAGACTGAAGAAAACAAGATTAAAATAATTTATACATAGTTATCATATCACCCCTTAAACGCCTCTTCTCCAGCGTGAACATCCCCAATTTGGCCAGTCTTTCCTCATAGCTAAGATTTTCCCTTTACCAGCTTAGTTGCCCTTCTCTGTCCCCTCTCTAATACAATAATGTCCTGTTTGAGTGAGGGAGACCAAAACTGTACAGAATATTCTAGATGTGGCCTTACAAGTGCTCTATACAGTGGAAGAATGAACCCCTCCTCCCGTGACTCTATGTTTAATACAACTCAAGACCTTATTGGCCCTTGATGCTGCTGACTGGCATTGCTTGCTACAGCCAAGTTTATCATCTACAAGGACCCCAAGGTCCATCTTGGATATTTTTACATCCCAGGTGAATGCCTTTACATTTATCAATATTGAATCTCATTTGCCACTTAGCTGCCCAGATTGCCAGTTTGTCAAGATCCTGTTGCAAGTGCCACATCCTGGATGGAATTAATTGGGCTGGATAGATTTGTCTGACATGACCTATCTTTCATAAAGCCATTCGGATTGCTGCTTACAATTTCATTCACTAAATTTTAAATGTGATCCCTTAAGAAGCCTTCAAATAATTTGTCCACCACTGATGTCAAACTTACTGGCCTATATTTACCAGGCCGAGATCGTTATCCCTTAAATATTGGAATGACATCAGCTTTCCTCCAATACCTAGGCACTATACCAGATGAAAACAAATCTGAAAATAAGCAGAAATAGAGGCTGGTCTAAAACTGAACTAAGCTCTCTGAAGAATGACAAAATGACCATAATAGAGCAAGACTGATCAATAATACCCAAGTATGGGGACTCAGGCTCGCCCTCTTCTCTGGAAGTGATTATGATAAATACAGGAGCACATCTGTGTGTAATGTATATAATGTGGCTAATTTTACACATTGGGTATTAAGTCCTCCCGAGTGTTTCTGCAGGGACATGGATAGGCAGATAGAACAGTTTGATATCCTATATAATAAAGTTGAAGTGTCTCTGTGTCCAGTCCCTGTCAGTGGAATTCGCTACTGAGCATGTGCCGACAGACCGAATTTACCAATCACTAGCTAATGCTATCAGTACCAGTACTTAGAATAGAGGCAGTGGAAGCCTGTGGTGAAGTGTATAAGGTAAATGCCTCTCACCAGTGCTTTTAGTGTTCAATTCCCATTGAGCGATCATTTATGCTAGCAAAGTAGATAGACGCGCAACTTTGCACCCTTACACTGTGGTTTGTTTTACCATTGTGGGTGATAGTCTGAAAAACGTAAATACGTTACCGTTCGCCGACCAGAGCGTAAATTCGCACGTTAGTGAATTTGTGCAGCGCAGGCAAAAATTCGCCTAGAACAATTCTGTTTTTTATAAATGTTTGACTACATATGTTCTAGCGCCCGTTAATTTAACGGGCTTAATGTCTAGTATTTATAATAAAAAGGGAAGTGATTGCACTAAGAGACAGATGCTATTGTTCAGTTCTGTGGCAGAGAGCTTACCATCCAGCAGCTCAGAGAGTCACGGATATTTTCACAAAGACAGGAATCCTCTCCCAATTTCTTCAAAAAAAAAAAAAATTTAAGAGCCTACCTTTTGGAGCACTAGAACATTAGCCTAGCCCTGTGCCTTCTGACTATGCCTTACTATGTGCTCTTTTTCATCTCCAATTTGTACCTGTATGTTAGCCTCCCATCCACTTAGACTGTAAGCTCTATGGGGCAGGGACCTCCTTCCCACTATGTCTCTTACCACTTAGCACTTAACCTCTTTGTCCTATGATTCTGTTTATATTTATTATGTGATTTGTCTCCCCCATGTATACTTTTATATATATTGTACTTTTATGCACTGTACAGTGCTGCGGCTCCTTAACAGCACTTTACAAATAAAGTTATACATACATTATGTGACCTTGCACAGAATAACTCTTTCTATTCCTTCGGGCTATCCTGGGGTAAGACGGATTAAAGCTTCACACAAAACTGGAAGAACTACATTTCACTCCTTAAAACCAAGTCAGTAAATGTGGGTGAGGCCATGGACACCATCCGATACTTTATCTTCCCTTGTTTATTATATCAGTGAATTCTCATCAGGAGATCCACAGCTTGGGGACATCCCAGCCCTCACAAGGGGCAGCTACCAGGCACTTGACTTGGCAAGACCTATAACGTTGGCATTGCAGTTTGTTTACTCAGAAACTCTGATCTGCAGAACTGCAGCCTTTAGCTTCTTGGAACAGAAGATTGCAGAAGTGACTCTCAGTACTGCTGGTATTTGCTGAATATATATATATATATATAGAGAAAGGGAATCTGAAACATCAATATCCTCATTTGCCTCATTCTGAGCTAACTGATCTGTACTGTGCTGTGAGCCTAACCTGAAGAGCTGACACATCTAAAGGCAGCACTGCCATAGCCTCACTGGAAGACTACAAGATAATATCTTCTGTCTAGGGATCCACCTTCTCTCTCCATCCAGGTAATATTTCTGTTTTAAATCTTTGACACCATAACTGTTCCAGTGATGGGGGTTCATCCAACAGTTAGGGGCCAATTTACGAATTTCACGTGAAATGATGTAAGTTCGATCGAATTCGATCGAACAATGATCGTACAAATTTTTTGCGAAATCGTAAAGTAAAATTTGGCCTCTTCGATCATCGGATATCGAATAGATTGAATGATCTGATATTCGATAATTCGATCATTCGATGATCAAAGAAATAAAGATTTTAAAGTTATTTGACTGCCCAGATTGAACCTATCAAATTGTAATAGAAGCCTATGGGAAGCTGCCCATAGGATTCTGAGGCTAAGTCCTGCTCCAACACCATTCGTACAATCGGATCGTTCGAATTGTACAAATTTTTCGGACTCTCAAAGAAAATTTCACGATTTTTTCGTGAAATTGAACGATCGGTATGCGATCGTACCAATTCATTGAGAAATCGGATATTGAGCAAAATGATAGCCTAAAACAATTCAATAAGCATTCGATAGCATTCGATAGTCGAATACTCATTGAACTGCGAATTTGGTCGAGCTAATTATGGGGAATAATAGTAAATTTGCCCCTTAGTGTACAGGAGGCGATTCAGTTAAAAACGAATCCAATTAAATAAAAACACTTAAATTAAATACTATGACTTAGCACTTGATTTTTCTCTCTTTAAAGATATAACCACATGTTCCAGGTCATGAAGAGGATTTCTATTAGAAACAGGTTTTTCCCTTATGCAAAAGCTTAAAAAATTTAGGAAGATTAAACCAATGGATTCTGGAGATTTTGGTTAACGGGGTCGTTTATTCAGCAGCTCTCCAGTCTGCAATCTGGTTGCTAGGGTAATTTGGGCAAACTGATTTAAATAAGAGATTGGGAAATGAATAGGAGAGCAATAACAATACATTTGCTGCCTTGCAGAGCATTTGATTTTAGATTGGATCCCCCCCATTTGAAAGTTAGAGACTCAAATAATTAAAAAAACAATAAACAGAGAAAATGAAGACTAACTGAAAAGCTGATTAGAATTAGCTACTTTAACCCCTTTAAGCTCCCCCTTTTGTGATCCCACACTGAAGGCAGAATATAAACACTCTCCCCATATCTTCCCCTAACTGGCCTTCAGGCTGGAACAGAAGATTGAAGAAGTGACTCTCAGTACTGCTGGTATATACCGACTATATATATATATATATAGAAAGGGAATCTGAAACATCAATATATATAACATTTGCCTCATTCTGAGCTAACTGATCTGTACTGTGCTGTGAGCCTAACCTGAAGAGCTGACACATCTAAAGGCAGCACTGCCATAGCCTCACTGGAAGACTACAAGATAATATCTTCTGTCTAGGGACCACCCTTAGCTCATAACAAGGTTACAGATATATAGAAACGTTGGGGTGTCACTATAGTTCCAGGGGTACCCAGGGTACAAATAAGCACTCACCCCAAATCTCCCCCTAACTGACCTTCAGACTGGGCCCCCTTAGAGAGGCAAATGGGGATCTTGCTAATACAATGTGCCATTGGGTCTCTAGTTATTACCCTATACTAAACCAGCAATAGTTGACTTGTGGCTTTCTAGCTCTTCTTGAAGTTCATGTTCCTGCATCCTTATCCAGCTTACTGGTGATGAATACTGGGATATGCAGCACAGCACAACATAGCTGACTCACTACAAGCTTTTTATTGCTGGGGATGCTGTGAAATTAAGTAAAATTGGGTCATGGTCTGGCCATAATTTGGCAACCAAACAAGGGGCTTATTTCTAAGGGAGAGTGGTTCTATGTCCTTTATACTGGACACATTGGGCAGTAGTGCTGGAGTGCAAGTAGAAGTAGAAGTGAGGCACTCAGCTTTGTTCTTCTCCTGCCACCAGGGTTTGTGCCAGAGGTTTCCTCGAGAGTAAGAACTTGCTAGACCAGATCCGAGCCTCCCCGCTCAGGTTCCACCTCATTTCCACCTGCAATAGGACAAGGTGTGGGAGCTCAAACATTGTAGTTGGCTCATTTTTTACTGACCTTGTTTCAATGTTGTGCTAGTAACCAAACCACAGGAGGCAAGGGGTGGTGCACTCCTTAGATATAGGGCTTTCTGAATCCTCTACCCAAACATTTGCCAGCAGCCTGACCCCACACCTTGTCTCTCACAAATGTTTGTGACATTATCTGTGGCATGAGACCCAGTAATCACCATCTTTGCACCTCCTACAACATAATAAATAACCTCACACCTAGTAATTAGGGAGAAAGGCAAACATGACACCCAAAGATTCCTAGATTCCAATGGGTGAAAAAATTGTTGTGCAACAAAAAAAATAAATACATACTGTGTGTCAAAAAATTGTTGCCCATTGACTTCAATGTGTTTATATGAATTTTCTCCATTTCACAAATTTTCGGCAAAGTGAAACTGATCAGATTCTCTGTCAATAGGTTCTGTATATTTAATATAACTCATTCCTCTTTATTGCAGCCATGGCTATGGTCACAGGCCTCATCCCTATTCTCCGCACTGCAGTAGAAGCTACCACAGACTATGATGGGAGGACCATGTGGTATGGCTTTGCCGTGGTCCGGCTGCTTGCCCTCTATGTGTCTGAGCGTCCTTGGGGTCGCCTGGATCAGGACTTTGATTGCCTGGTTAATGGTACCAATGAGTTCTGCCGGAAGGCTTGCTTCAATGAACATTTCAATGTGCCGGTGGTGTCCTTGTGGAACACTTGCTATGTCTTCTTTGTGGCTTCTGTTCTCCTGATGGAGCTCTTCACCTCTCAACTTCGCCACAATCTCCACAAGGTCGCTATGAAGAAGAAGCCATTACCAGAAGAAAAGAACCTTGCTGGCACTTGGGCTTCAGAACATGCACATAAGGATCTGGTTCTGGATTTCCACCAACAGAAAGTCCTGCTCGTTCTCTATTTAGGCTGCATCATGTTGAGGCTGGTCGGAGAGCTGGCCTTTCTCTATGCCGTCTTCTGGTGGCACTTGCCCATGGTATCTGGAGAATTTATAATCTGCTCCACAGAGCTGTGCCCAGGGCCCTATAACTGCTTGGTGAGATTCCCTGCAGAGAAGCGCATGTCTCTTTACCTCCTGACCTTCCTCTCGATCAGTGTGGCCTTGGTGAGCATAGTGTTTGGGTTCTACAGTGGGTGCCACTATCTCCCCAAGAAGAATGACAAGCAAGAAGTGTCTGTTTGACCTTACCGGATATTAGGCAGGCATAACGCCAGGGAACTCTTAAAATGAAGGGGCCACATGTGATACTCATAGTGGAATTCCTGCAGGGCCTCACTTGCTCCCCAAACAGTTCCTTCCACTTAACCTGTCGCTATCTATGGAGGCAATAAAGTAATACATTATGGGAACATTTGAAGATGCCTGTAACCCTGAGTCTCAGGTAAGACTTGGGTGCTGAATAGAGTAAGCACAAGAACTGCTGCCTGAGATGAGCATAAAGCGTTGGAGGGAGAGAAGGAGGGATTTGGGAACATAGAGCAACACCTTTATAGAAGGAAATGAGTGCCCTGCAACAGGAATATGATATAATGTTTCCACTGAACACATGCAAAGCAGAATAATTACAAAGGTTTTATTATTCTTCTAAAATGGAAGAAGATGTCAAGAAGATGTCCATTGCTAAGAATTTTAGAGATTATATTTTCCTATAAAGAGTCAATTTATATGACAACAGAATATGAGGTACCTTGATGAGTTAGGCAGCATGATTTTGTATGTTCTCCTTGTGCCCCAATACTGGTTCCTATGGGTAGTCCGGTCTTCTACCATGCTCAACACAACATACAACTAATTCAGTTGCTTCTGATAAAACTGCTCCTACTGCATGTGACTGTCATAGGGGCCTTAGAGTGTGAGCTCTGCTGAGTCAGGGACTGATGGAAATGATGTATAATCTTTACAGTTCTGCTGAATATGTGGGTGCTCTATGAATAAAGTATAATAATGTAACAACATACTATTTTTTGCAAATGACCCTGAAATAATGTACTGTTATATTTACTGTTATATTTAAGAGTAAATGCTTCATAATAACGATGTCACAGTTAACGTAAACCTTTTAGTTGAATGATAACTCCCTAAAATTATAATATGTGCATATTGGCCAACAGCACAAGTTGAAAAAACCTCCCTATTGTTTCCAAATGCTGAGTCTATAGGTGAAATCTGTACAGCAACTCTTCCACAAGGAGGCAGCAATAGATGGAGACAATAGACCAAGATAGAGACAGTTGGACAAAATCGAGACAGTAGGGAAAGATGGAAATAGAAGGGCAAGATGAAAACAGTAGAAAAGATGTGGACATTAGGACTAAATGGAGATAATAGGGCAATATGGGGATGGCAGGACAAAATGGAGACAGTAGGGTGATGGAAACAGTAGGGCAAGATGGTGACAGTAGGGCAAGTTCAAGACTGTAGGAAATATGGGCCAGTAGGACAAGATAGAGATACTATGGCAAGAAGGACACAGTAGGGCAATATGGAGACAGTAAGGTAAGATTGAAACAGTAGGGTAAGATGGAGACAGTAGGACAAGATGGAGACAGTAGGACAAGATGGAGACAGTAGGACAAGATGGAGACAGTAGGACAAGATGGAGACAGTAGGACAAGATGGAAACAGTAGGGTAAGATGGAGACAGTAGGACAAGATGGAGACAGTAGTACAAGATGGAAACAGTAGGTAAGATGGTTACAACAGAATAAGGTTGCCACCTTTTCTTGAAAAAAATACCAGCCTTCCTATATATTTATCTTTTTTTCCTATTAATAACATTGGGATCAACCATCAAAAATACCGGCCAGGCAGGTAAAATACCGACCAGGTGGCAACGCTACAACAGAACAAGATGGAAACAGTAGGGCAAGATGGAGACTGTAGGATAAAAGTAGGTGTCTGTACCACCTCCTCTTTTCTGCTGCCCTTAAGTTTCTCTTCAGTGGGAAGGGGCAGAAATTCCAACTATGATAGGCTCCTCTCTACCCACTGCCAGAAGAAATGAACACAGTTTGCTGCCCAACTAAGGCTCTTTGCCCCCACAACATCCCTTCCTGAACCTGTGCCAGATAAAAATCTGCATAAATTACCTCCCACATGCCAACAACATACAGGCAGGGTAATAAACTCTTCTTGGGCAGGGACTGATGGGAATCTTAGATTGTAAGCTCATGGGGCAGGGACTGATGGGAGTGTGATAGGGACCGTAGATTGTAAACTCACTGTGGAAGGGACTAATGGGAGTGTGATAGGGAACTTAGAGTGTAAGCTCATGGGGCAGGGACTGATGGGAGTGTGATAGGGACCTCAGAGTGTAAGCTCACTGGGGCAGGGACTGATGGGAGTGTGATAGGGACCTTAGATTGTAAGCTCACTGGGGCAGGGACTGATGGGAATGTTATAAGGACATTAGAGTGTAAGCTCACTGGGGCAGGGACTGATCGGAATGTTATAAGGACCTTAGATTGTAAGCTCACTGGGGCAGGGACAGATGGGAATGTGATAGAGACCTTAGATTGTAAACTTACTGTTAAAAAAAAACGATGGGAATATATATGATAGGGACCTTAGATTGTAAGCTCACTGGGGCAGGGGCTGATGGGAATATGATAGGGACCTTAGAATTTTTATTTATTAATAAAAGAATTACATAAACATGTATGCCTTCAATAAATCACTTTTACATTAAGTTTAAAACAATGTTAATATATATCAAATCATTAATATCAAAACCAGAGGAATTCTAAAGTGTTTGTGCTTCAGTGTGTTTGATCACATAAATTCATTACACTCTGTGTTGATTAATTCACGAAAAATTAATGAATTAATCCTTAAAAAAAACATCACCTTCCATAATCACTTTTAAAACCAACGAATTTATATAATTATTTGTGACCAGTTGAAAAAGCTATAGCGGAACGTGCATCAGCCTTTTTTTACCTCATAATTGACTTTAAAGAATCCTTAACCGATTTTATTCAACTTAACGGGAGCCATTCTTCCCTTGTGGGGTCCCAGGACAGAAACCAATCAGACGGCAGCTATTGGGAAAACAACATTTCTATCCGCTCTTTTTTCATTTTCCCAACTTTTTTACAATGCAATGATCATGGATGGGGAATTAATAGGATCAGAAATAATTACCAGACAAAGCTCATTGCACTCTGTGTTCCCCTTTTATAAAAGTGGTAGAAGCTTCCCAGAACATTATCAACTGTAGGAAGTGCTGCCCTCTAGTGTCCAAGTGGCAATTGCAGTTGTAGCAGGGTAAATGTCTTACAAGCCTGTTAGTTTTCCCCAGGAGGGTTATTAGCAAGTTAGGCTGGGACGGTGGGACCTGTATTCTGTTGGGAGGGGGAGTAAGTCCCTTATAGTTTAAGTCAGGTTCCCCTTGGGTTGTCAGAAGTGAACTCATACATTAACTCTTTGGTTCCCCCACTGTCTGGAGAGATGGTGTGGTGTCCCATAGGGCTTGGAATGGAGGAAGGTTCCAGTTTAAGAGCAGTAAACATACCTGCCAACTGTGCCATTTTTCGCAGGACAGTCCCGATTTTGACCGCTCAACCCGTAGTCCGTGATTTGTACTGAAATGTCCCGACTTTCTCTTTGATCTCCTGCACTGAACAGCCAGAAAATGATGCAAAGTTTCTAAAACATAAAGGAAACATATAGAAAAAATGTAAAAACCCTAATTTTGTAGGCAATTATAAGTATTATATGGTTTTGCTATATGGTGCTAAAAATATTATACATAATATTAATATTATCTATAATATTATCTTTAAAATAGCCCCTTTATTAGAGCTCCCTATAGATGTTCTCTAGTCCCTGTCTGTGTTTGAAATGAGCAGGACCGCCATTAGAAATCACAGGGCCCCGTACTACAAAATTTTTGAGGCCCCCTGGGCCCTACTCAGCCTGGCACCCAAGCCCCACCCCTGATCCCGCCCACTCCACATCAAAGTTAAAAGACCACACAGACATCAGCGTTAAAAAAGTAACACACCCCACTCACACACACATTGATGGTCAGGGCTCCCTTATAAGTTAAAAAAAAATTGATGCCAGGGCCCCTGTTACAAGTTAAAAAAAATTGGGGCCCAAAAATGATTTTCTTCTTTTGTTGGAAGGGGCCTATAGAGTATTAAAATAAATTATTGGTGGCAGGGGATTAAAAAAAAAAAAACCCACATTGGTGTCAGTAGAATTGAACTCGTGACTTCAGGACTTGAGTGTCGGCTCCTGCAATGACATCAGGTATTTTCGCTGCTTCAGGACTTCAGTGTTGGCTCCTTTGTGACTTTGGTTCTTTTGTCACTTCAACCGTTTAGCACTTCCGCGTTCAGCTGGTTAGCGACATCGGAAGGCAGCACGCCTTTGGCGCTTGTAAGGGGGACACTTCGAAAAGTGCAGCACTGCCGGACCCTGCAAATGAGGGATGGGCGTGTCCTAACGGTCCCTGACAGAAGCACAGTAGGAGGGGGACAGCCAATCACAGCCCTGCATTCACACAAGCACAGACAGGCTTCAGTTCCCTATCAGGTCCTGCTAGCTGCTGATTGGTTCCTGTCCTACAGTGCAGTGAGCTGAGAGCCGCCCCCTGCACAGCCTGGGAATTCAGGGAGCAGGAAGTGGAAGAGAAGGGAGGGATTATTAGGGTTTTTGCAGAAATATTCAATAAATCAGTCTGAAACACTACTTAATGCAGTGGCATGTTTGATTTTTTACACAATATGTCTCCTTTATTTGGCAGAGAACCCAGAGCAGCCACCAGGTGCACTTTGATATGTTTGTAACAATTTAAAAAAATCGAAGAAGCAATTGTAAAAATTTAAGATAAGCAAAGAAACAATTTAAGATAAACTGGCCTCTTGGGGAAACTGTGACTCACAGCTTGAAGGAGAATTTAACCCCCCACTGTGATAAGTTCCCACTGGCCACCCTCCCTGCCTCCCCCTGCTAGGAGGTGTTACCCCAGAATTGTGTCCCCTGTAGGTTTAATGATCGCAGAGCGAAGGATGGGGAGCTCACGGGGGCCACTATTGCTGCTTCGTAATCCTTGTAAGGTGAGCGGCATATTGGTGCAGTTGGAGCATTCGTCTGTTTCAGAACAACTGCGCATGCCCCAGAAGTGATGGATATTGCCTAAGCACGGGAAGAAGACCTGAAGATTACCGAAGCGCCAGAAGATGGCGTCTGTGAGCTCCGCTGTGCTCGTCTGCAATCCTACAGTGGACACAATTCTGGGGTAACACTTAGCAGGGGGAGGCAAGGAGGGGGGCCAGTGAGGACTTATCACAGAGGGGGGTTTAGTTCTAATTTAAAGGGCAATTCACCTTCATTAGCAAAACTGTAATGACACATAAAAAACAAAGAGGGCTCTGCATAGTAAATATTTTTGTCCCTCTTTCTGTTTCCAAAATGTTAGTAATGTTATATGAGTAAGTGCAATGTCAGTTTTAGTTATAGTCAGTGTAGGAATGAGAGATGGGATCAGGGGTTAGTTAGTAAAGCAGCCAGAGGCTCCAGCGAGGAGATCAGGAGGGTTAGTACCCTGCAATGACACTTGAGTGTGAATATTATTCTTCTTCCTACATAAAGACAAGAGGAGTGTTGTATATAAATGTGATTCAATACTACATCAGTATTATAAATGCAGAAGAAATGAAGAAGAACAAAATAACAGCATACAGACAGCTTCATTCATTAAATCCTGGGACAGGCACACTAACTGCCAGATCAGCCCTGACTCATTAACTGTTGGGTGATCAATAGAAACAGAGCAGCACTTTCTTTTTCCCAGCACAGGCCAACAACTGCCTGACCCACCCCCAGGGCCATGGCTCATGTTTGCCAAGTACAGTCAGGAACCTGTAGGGCTCTGAGCAGATACATTGATATTTTGGTCTTTAGTTAATTTGACTCAAGGGAGAGAACTGAACTTTAATCTATTTGCCTTTTTAGTGCAGAAATAACTGGAGTGGTTGGTGCCGCACACATACAGGCAGGGAGGT
Source organism: Xenopus borealis (assembly GCA_024363595.1). Taxonomy (NCBI): domain Eukaryota; kingdom Metazoa; phylum Chordata; class Amphibia; order Anura; family Pipidae; genus Xenopus; species Xenopus borealis. The sequence continues at coordinate 131,110,836 of CM044447.1, read as the reverse complement.
AGTAGTACTATAACATTTATTGGGGGCCACTATAGAGAAGCCCACCTAACAAAGTAAGTATTAAATGGGCCTTTTGGGGGCACAGAGCTGTGAAAGCCTTTTGTGATTTATACCTAAAATATACCTGAGTAATTGATAAATTCCACCACTAGATGACACCACAACCCTTTATTCTCATGCTTGCACTGAGGAGCTTGTTCAACTTAAGGTGGCCAAACACGGGCCGATAAAAGCTACCGACAGACTTAGTCGGCAGCTTATTGGCCCGTGTATGGGGTCCTCCGATGGGCTTCACCAATCGATATCTGGGTGAAAGTCGGCCAGATGAAGATCGGGTGGGACTAAAAATCCCGTCAGATCGCGGCCACATCTGTTCTTTGATGCGGCCCTGCAATCCGACCATCCGTATGGCCTCAATTATGATCCGATTGTTGGGCCCTAGGGCCCACGATCGGAGAATCCCGATATCGCCAACCTCAAGGCCAAACGAGCGGATCTTTGCGTGTATGGCCACCTTTACATATACTTACTATGCTGTTACAAAACAAAGACTACGAGAACTGTACTGGTGGCCAGCAATGGATGCCAATGTGGTAAATGCCATTCATTCTTGTGTTACTTGTCAGAATAATGACAAAACAGCTATCACACATACACCACCACTTCAGCCAGTACCATTCCCTGATTCAGCATGGGAAAAACTTGCTATTGATATTGTGGGTCCTTTTGCAGATGCTCCTATAGACTGCAGATTTGCTATAACTCTGATAGACTATTACAGTAAATGGTCAGAAATTACATTTGTTTCTCATGTAACATCAGCTCATCAAACTTCCACCAAATACTGTTCCTACAAACTCATCTACTACTGACATCAAACATCAACAAGCCAAATGCAAGGCTTATACTGATAGAAAACATTGTGCAAGAGAAGTGCACTTTCAGCCTGGATCTTTAGTCAGAATTAAGAAACCAGGAATACTGAAACAAGGACAATATAAATTTACTACACCACTTGAAGTGAGACGCCAGCGAGGACCATACACATATGAACTGTCTGATGGACGCATATGGAATGCAAGTCGTCTTGCTCCTGCTAGATATGACTTTGGAGAAGCTCCATTTGGTGAAGGACATTTTCCTACCCCTAATGCCAACCACAATAGGCCTGAAAAAAATGAACCTATAAGGCATACTGCTTTAAGATACATAATGTATAATTGTTACTGTTTATTATATTTGTCCAAATTCTTTCCTACTATAAGGGGTATGTGGTATTTATACAAGTGGCCTGTAGATGTCACTGTGCTCAAGACTTATACTGTGCATACTTACTATACTGTTTAGAGCAGTGATCCCTGACCAGTAGCTCGTGAGTAACATGTTGCTCTCCAACCCCTTGGCTGTTGCTCTAAGTGGTCTCAAAGCAGGAGCTTATTTCTGAATTCCAGACTTGAAAGCAAGTTTTGGTTGTATAAAAAACCAGGTGTACTGCCAAATAGAGCCTCCTGAAATGTTCCAGCTTACATAGGCACTGCCAGATAGTTAAAGCCCTTAACTGGCACCCCCAGGAACTTTTGCAATGCTTGTGTTGCTCCCCAACACTTTTTAGATTTGAATCATTCAAATGTGGCTCAAGGGTACAAAAGGTTGGGGAACCCTGGTTTAGAGCATTAGCGTTTATGTTACTGTTGTATAATGGCTGCATGAGTTTGCTAATAAAACACTGTTATACTAATTCTTGGTTACCAAAACACAACACCCCATGCTCTGCTAAAAAAAAACTGCCTCATGTGCAGGGGTGCAGGTGGAGTGGGGGGATGTAGTGGGAGATGGACGAGTCTCACAGGGAACAGACATATTGGTACTCCCACATCTGAGAGAAATTATTGTTCTGCTGTATAAAAGGGACAGTGTGTTGTTTCAAATCACAACCAGGATCAAGCACCTGATACCAGGCCCGCCATCAGGGGAGGACAGGGATTAGGGGCGGGGCTTGGGTGCCAGGGTGGGCCGGGCCCAGGGGGCCCCGAAAATTTTGTTGTGCGGGGCCCCGTGATTTCTAATGGTGGCCCTGCCTGATACTAATGAACTGGTTAAATTAATAAAAGTGGCAGATAAGTGTAAAAAATTGCTAAGTAAATTTGAGTTGCAAAAAGCTTATAATAATTATTCAACTGCTGCTGTGGAGAAGCAACAAGCAAGTTTTTTATTTCGCAAAAGACAACAAAATGAAAGAGGAGTTCAGAACCTTAGAAAAACAAATTTTGCAGAATTACAAAAAAAATTTGGTCCCTTTCTAAAATCTACACAAACAAGAGAAGGTTTGAGGACTCCCAGCAAGCTTGTAAACAGCCGGCTAAATACAGGTCCATGAGGCAAATTGTATCTGCTGCATCTTCGTCTGATAGTGACAAGGAGACTAGAAGGATTGATCAGCTGAGACAAAAGAAATCAGTTGTTGCTTAGATACATGTGCCCAATTTTATATTCAGCCTGGATAAGGCAAATAATATAGAAGATAAAATGGCAAAGTGTAGCCAATCTGCTCATAAGGAAGAGGAAAGCTTTGTTTTCTCAGAACAGGATTTTCCTTCCCTTCCCTTTACTTCCCAGACTGACTGTGCCCATCAGCCCTCATCATCGTAGAAGATCTTCACTCAACCATCAGTCAGTAATACAGAGACTTGTGCAGTTGTGCAGAGTGCCCCAATGTCCTTGGCACTGGGGCCTGGGTAACTAAGTGACCAGGAATTGATGGCAGCTGGTGGTGTGGGAGAGTCTGGGAAGGATGGAGTAGATGGAATGGCGCAGGGGTCCCCAACCTTTTTTGCTTGTGAGCCACATTTAAATGTAAAAAAGAGTTGGAGAGCAACACAAGCATGAAAAAGTCCATGGGGATGTCAAATAAGAGCTCTGATTGGCTTTTTGGTAGCCCCTATATGGACTGGCAGCTACAGGAGAGAATGTTTGGCAGGACATCTGTTTTTTATACACACGAGAATAGAGTGCTCACCTGTTACTAATAGCCTCTCGGATATCCGGTGCTGTGCAGTCAGGTGAACTCCCTGCTTAGAGTCACAATATTTCCATAAAAGCCCAAAAACGACCGCAGCACTCAGACTCAGTGTTCAAATTTGTGACAACGTGGTTTATTGGCTCAAAAGTAGACAGAAGATGGCCATCTTCTGTCTACTTTTGAGCCAATAAACCACGTTGTCACAAATTTGAACACTGAGTCTGAGTGCTGCGGTCGTTTTTGATCTGTTTTTTATACAACCAAAACTTGCCTCTAAGCCATTAATTAAAAAATAATCTCCTGCTTTGAGGCCACTGGGAGCAACATCCAAGGGGTTGGAGAGCAACGTGTTACTCACGAGCTACTGGTTGGGGATCACTGGAGTGGAGGCTGGAGCAGACTGTGTGCATTCAAGTGATGTTATGGAGAGTGGAGGTGGAGACATCAGTGAAAGTGTTGTAAGGCAGTGTGTGAAAGCTGTGCTTGATGATATTAATGAAGTCAACAAAGATGCAAATTCATTAGTCAATATGATACAATCTGTTCCTTTAAGCACTGCCCCTTTCATTTCTATTTTATGTTCTTCTGCTGTACTCACCACTTCTTCTATGGCCTCAACCATTTCCCCAACCCTTACACTTTCTCCCATAACAACTTCACATTTAACTACTCCAGCTATTTCTCAGAAACCTCTGCCTACTGTACTGTGCCCACTGTGCAGCCAAGTTATGTCTCTGTAACCAGGGCCACCATCAGAAATCATAGGGCCACGTACAGCTTATCTGGGCCCCCTGGTACCCACCCACCCCAGATCCTGCCCCAAAGCCCCACCCCCAAAACATAATCTGTGGTCAGGGCCCTCTTACAAGTTGAAAAAAATAATTGGTGGTCAGCCCTCCCCAATAAATTAAAAAAGAAACTGGCAACAGGGCCACCCATAAAAGTTTTTTAAAAAATTATTAGTGGTCCGGGCCCCCACTATAAGTAAAAAAAAATCATTAGTGGTCAGGGCCCCCCTTATAAGTTAAAAATAATTCATTGGTAGTCAGGACCCCCCTTATAAATTAAAAAAATCATTAGTGGTCAGGGCCCCCCTATAAGTTAAAACAAATTCATTGGTGGTCAGGGTCCCCCTTATAAGTTAAAAAAAATCATTAGTTGTCAGGGCCCCCCTATAAGTTAAAAATAATTAATTGGTAGTCAGGACCCCCCTTATAAGTTAAAAAAATCATTGGTGGTCAGGCCCCCCTATAAGTTAAAAAAAAAAAGATTGGTGGTCAGGCCCCCCCAATTAGGGTTGCCACCCGGCCGGTATTTTACCGGCCTAGCCGGTAAAACACCAGCCAAGGCCGGGGCCGGTATTACAAATTTACCGGCAATGTAGCTGCCGGTAAATTTGAAATACAACTTAAAAATGGCCCTTGCCTTGCTTTAAAACCAATGAAAAACGTACCTTCCTCGCGTCTTCAGCCGATCGCTCGTGTGGCTCCGCCCTCTTTGACATCACACCATGCCCCTTTTGACGTCACACCATGCCCCCTTTTGGTCCCGCCCCCCACCGGCCGGTAACGAATTTTTCAAAAGGTGGCAACCATACCCCCATAAAAGTTTTACAAAAGCATTGGTGGTCAGGGCCCCCATAGAATATAATAAAAAAACATTGGTAGCCAGGGGTTCAATAAACTAAAAAAGAAAAAAAAAATTAAGTCCCCCCTGCTCTCTGTGAGCTGCAGAATTGGGTAGGGTGGGTGGAGCTATAGTGCTTAGTAGTCCCAGTAGAACTACACAGGGATTGGATAGGCTTATCCAGTCACCATGTGGCTCTAGGGAAATGACCAATAGATTAGAAACTGGGGAGGAGAAAGAAGTGCAGACCACCCCACACGATTCTGCAGCTTCCTGACAGCAGTGGGGGCCCACTACAGAGTGAATACAGCGGCCAGGCCCCCCTAAGTCAACTGTCCCCCAGTCCCCCCTGATGACGGCCCTGTCTGTACCTCTTTCTTCTTCTGTGAGGAAACCAAATGAAATGTGCCCCCCCCCCACCTCTATCAAACACTTGGAATAAGCCACTGAATAGGGTGAGACTGTGAGGGTGCCTTAGGTGAAAAACAATATCACTGGGCCAGTTTTCAAGAAGAAGAATGTGACTCAGGTGGCAGGGTGATAAGGAACAAATGCCTTCTAGGGATGCGATAGCCAAGGAGATGCGGCTTCAGCAAAGGGCTTGTATAAAGTTTTCTGATACAGAATATGCACTTGTGTTCAAAACATCACAAGCCCTGGAATTCTTCTGGCAGGATTATGACAGCTTCAAACATTCAGACCTGTGGGAAAGCTTTAGAGTCATTCCAATATCTAAACTAGAGACAAAAAAGTCACCATATTGTTTAATTGTGTCCCACCAGCGGATATTCTAACATGGTTTGGATGACATTGCAAGGTCCTTCCCCTTTTAATATGGGCATTGATAATAATGGATATTGTTCTGGTGGGTTTTATACTAATGTGGAATTGTACATGAGTGAGTACATCTTCCCAACTCTCTCTTCATTGGTAGTGAGCACAGGGTGGTTTTTTATCCGGGTCAGCGATGGGCCTGTTTCAGATGTAGTTCTTTTTTTTAACAATATAACAATCAATTTGTCATAGGTACATTTGTCGTTATACATGTTTAAA
>CM044447.1:131004464-131015969 GCA_024363595.1 Xenopus borealis | reverse complement strand
AGTTAAGGCTCTTGTCAACTCTTGGTTCTTCAGTCTTGTTACATTGTGCCCCCTTATTTCTAATCCTTCATAAATCCCCATACATTACATTATCAAGACCAAACAATCATGTGTATTTACACCTGTGGAGACTTCTCTTGAAACAGTCTTCTACTGATCTTGTGTTTGGGATGTTCTGGGTTAGGAGGTTGCCCAGGTCTGGATCATTGGTTACAATGAATGACTGTGTTGACAAAATGCCTCCCAGTTGTGGAACGGAAGAATAATATTGCTATGTATCTTATTGTTTTGTTCTCTAGTATCTTTACCCCTTCGTCTTTAATTCCCACCCACACTTTTAACTTGTGGCTCAACCCTGTGAGCTAGAAATCAACTAGATCCAGTATAACTTCTTCTTTACCCAGCTGTTTGAATGGACTACCTTCCTTATAGATGGGTCCTGTAATGGTGAAGGGTGTAACCTGTGGTGTGACTGCAATAAAGTGAGATGTTTCTTTGGGTGATATTGGGGAAACCATCATAACCGAATGATTCCAGTTGCAGAGGGATTTTCCAGTACAGCGTAATAGGGCCCGACTCTGGTTGGATACTCCAGGATCATATTGTCATCTTTATAATTAAATAATTACTCTATCTATAATATTGTGTAAGGTTCTTGAGATGTTCTCTTTAAAGGAGACATTTTGTGTGTAAAACCAAGAATGTGCCAGCTCATTACTCTTTGAGTATATTCTTTCTATATTTAAAGTAGTGTTTCAGGCTGATTTTATTTATTTTTGGAAGCTTCATCAAAAACCCTACAAGTCCCACCCATATGATAAAACTCACATTTCTGAGTTTTGCCTTAAGGTCTTGTTTCTATTTACAAACACTTTATTTATGTTTATTTCTCACAATACCTGGTTGTTCTAATTACAAGTATTACAACATCTATATCATGATAGAGGCAGGGCTGGAACTAGGAGTAGGCATAAGAGGCACCTGCCTAGGATGCAACAATGTGGGGGTTGCTGAGCAGGTGCCTGCCTACTCCTAGTCTAGATTTGCTCCCCTCTTGCTTCCTGCTCTCTCTCCCACCCCTTCTTACCTCCCTCCCCAATGATACTCATCACTACCTACCTTCCCTTCGTTGCCTTCCCCCTCTGTTATGGGTGTTGCATGTGGGGGGCATGGTTAGCCAAGCGGTTGTCTAGGGAGCTTGGTTGGCTTGGCCCTGGATCAAGGCTTCTCTCCTGTAGTCTGTGTAGAAGTGTGTACAATTCTAGTTGGGGGTGAGGGGGTCGGCTTTTTGTTGAAGTGATGTCACTTCTGGCATGTTTACGTCATACACGTGCAAAGGGATGTATTTAGGTTCGATGTCTAGGGCAGCATCGGACCTTTTTTTAATTTTGCACTGGGCCACTGGGAAGACATCCAGGAGATCAAATGCAAGAGCTTTCTCAACCCTTTGGTCTGAGGAGCATCTATGTTATTGAGACAAAAACTTTGAGGTACAGATGGGAAGGTGTATGGTCTTTAACATCTTACTGAATTGGCAATCACCTGTTTGACTGTTTCCTTACCGGTTTTAATAAGATCTGCCACTCCACTGGGCTCGGCTACAAGAGACCAGAAAGAGGACCCACATATCCACTCCTTCTTTGCTTTATGCAATTCAGGCAGATGATATAACCTGGTCTCCTGCAAAAATAAAACCTCTGCCTCAACTCGTGACCGCAAAAAGAAAGCAGACCCTCTAGCACCCACAGACTTTGCACTTGTGAAATTAATCACAATGCTTATTTGAGGGGAAACGGCCATGTAAGGATGATTAAGACATGGAGGCTTCAACCCTCCTCTTTTTCTTGTCTACAAAGAGTCTTCTCTGAAGATGACATCCCAGAAGGCCTTTTTTTTTCCTCACTGACCTGAACACACTCCAATTCTGAGAAGTCAAAGGTGCTCTAATTTGCATCCAGGTCACTGGACTGCTTCAGTTCTAACCCCTCACCCCAGAACAAGGGGAGGAAAACCTGTTAAAAACTTTGGAGGTGGTGAAAGGTCCCAGGGCCTCTTTCAATCACCCAAAGTGGCCCCTTTCCAGCTTTTGAAAATGCCTTTGCCCAACAGAGGCTTCTTAGTGGACTTAGACTTCAGTTTTGGCCTTGACTCTTCTACTACCCTCCCTTTCCTGTCACAGGACAACACCATGCCCAAGGTCAAACTCTTGAGGGCATGTCTCCCCACGAACACAGGCCATCTCCCCCCCCCCCCCCCCCCCCCCCCCCCCCCCCCCCCCCCCCCAGGACCCCTCTTCCTTCTACAATGCTTAGGAAGCACCGGAACAGACTGGCCAGAAACACAGGCCTCCTAAAGATGTTACCAAGGGTCTGGTTGGGGTACTAGGCAGCTAGGTCTTCTCCACCACCCGCTGGGACTCTTCCCCTATTTCTGCTCTGCACTCCATCTATTTTGTGCTAATATGAGGGACACGAGCCATACACATGGCCAAGTTCTCTGCACAAGTTGCACCTAATGCTCTTTCAACTGACCTTCAAGGCATATCACAACTAATGCTGAGATGCCTGGTTGACTCACATTTCCAGCACCTCCTTGGCTGTCCAGGGTAAAAACATCACACTAGATCTTGACCAATGTATGTGAAGTTGGAGATGTGTTGGGTGATTTCTTTTTCATTTCAAAATCCCCAAAGGCCTCCCCATATCTCTTCAACCAGACCTCCGATAGGTGAGCAGGATGGACTAATTTTCAAGGACTATGGTCACCTGCATGACTGAAGACCAGGATATTAGGATCACCTCAAACCCCTCCCATGAGGCTGAATGCTCTAGTTTTTATACTGACCAAAACTGATTCAGCTCTTGTGGCCTCATTGATTGATGGTATTGTCTTTAAACAGGCTATTGTGTACAAAACAATTCAGATCACTAGCTTCAACCCCCATCTCAAGGATTTTGTCTATAACCATACTGGTTAAGGTACCTCCCCCACCCATTGCAGTCTTACCACATTTCTGTGCTTACGAGGTCAACCGGGTATACGCTACCTCAATGATGCAAACCACCACCCGTCTGACTGGTGACCCCAGCTTGCTCACCACTCGGGGCTGCTTGTATTCTTTGGCCACCACCACCCTGCATAGTTCACAGCTTTCCCATTCACCCGGCCTGTGTCCACCTCCTTTTGTTGGTTAGATCCCCCTCCACCACATTCCCCAAACTTTCACTCACACCTCCACGAACAGCAGAGACTGGAATCTGACTTTCAACTTTTGAAATGGTTAATGGGCCAAAACATACCGCTGGCTTCCTGGTTCCTATTTGGCATCGCTCATTGTCACACCTGGCAGGTGATTGAGCACTACACTGCTCTCTAATGTGAACAGCTTGAGGGAGAAGGGATGCAGAGCCCCCCCCCCCCAACACAAGTTGAAACTCTTTGAAAGTGATTTTATTTTTCATGAGAAAATAGTCTGGAAAGCAAAAAATCAGACACATTTTTCTTTGCTTTCTTTTGCTTTAACTTCCCCCTCTCCCTAGGGTCAATCTCTTCAATATCTTCTACTAAAAACAACAAATTATCTTTTCCCCCAGCAGACCTGAGGGACCTGAAGTTGATACTGGGGATTGAGATGCACTGGCAATTTCACTGCACGGTGGGCTGTTCCTCAGAGGTTGATGAAATTCCATCATCCATTCCAATGGTTCTCCTTCTTCCAGGGTAGAGCCAGCAAGCATCTTCCAGAGGAGGTAACCCCCACGGGCTACAAACACTCATAAAGAGCTTGCACAAGCATGAATTAGCTGGAACAATTAGTGACACCCTTCCTCTGCACTGCTGGCACCAGACTTGACCTCCAACAGATCCTCATTAAAGGATTTAAATGTACTCCTTCCAATTACAGGGCCTCAAAAGTCCTGTATAATCTTGCTGCCTCCCTTGGATGTCGTAGCTGTTTCTCTGGAATCAAACTGTGATTCCCAGTTACCCATGGTAGGTGCAGAAAGTACCACCAAATGTTTATAGGGCAGACATCTGAATGATTCTGACACCCAACTTCTGCATGAAGACCGAATGAGAAGAAACAGGTGCTGAGAGGGGAATGGTGAACATAAATTTGATTATCTCAGGAACAGTACAGAATATTTAATTGATTGTACAATGTAAGCCCTTGCAGAAACCCACTATTGTATGACCGGATTGTCTCGGTGCAGACTTAGAAGCAGCAGATGGAGCTAATTGCACTGATCACACATCTTGCTGCACTGCCCATCTTCCCGCTTCATCTGGGCCTGCCCATGCTCTACCTACTTACCTAGGCTTGCAGACTCAGTAAAGATTTTTTTTTTTTTTTTTTTGCATCTTTTATTTTTCACACTTCTATACACTTATGCGCAACTTTAGAAGTGTATACACAAAACTCGGAGGTTTTTTTTTTTCATTTTACTATTTTGTGTTTTAATCTATATTGGTCATTAATTACACTATTGGATCAGTTATTGTTCATGTATCTTTAGGATTGTTTTGCTGTTTGGTGCCTTGGTATAGAAAGGTGTATTTACTTTGTTTGATCCATCAGAATGTTCTTTCCAAAAATGTTTTCCTGTCTTTTTACAGTTTGGGGGTCTTTCTGGAAGTTTTCAGCAGCTGAGTTGGCCAACAGATTCTTATGGATGTTTTTGTGGTCGGTATATACCACATACTTTGGTAAATCTATGCATCAAACTGATTCCTAGACCCTTGTTGTCAATATTTTGGGTATTCGGATTCATCAGAATGTGTACAAAGATATATGGTTTTTAGGGGTCCCCATAATTTTTTGTACAGGTATGGGATCCGTTATGTATGAATAACTTTAATATATATAACTAACTAATATATAATTATACACAGGGAGACAAATCACATAATAAATATATACAGAATCAAAGGACAAAGAGGTTAAGTGCTATGTGGTAAGCGACATAGTGGGAAGGAAGTCACTGCCCCATAGAGCTTACAGTCTAAGTGGATGGGAGGCTAACATACAGGTACAAATTGGAGATGAAAAGGTGCACATGGTAAGGCATAGTCAGAAGGAAGAAGTTTTAAGTACAGCACTGGTCTTCTTAGAATAAAAGGTCTTTATTTAGTTACACATGGTAACAATCTGGACACAGCATCGTTTCAGGCCCCTTATGGCCTTTTCTCAAGCTAAAAAACTGTTACAATTGTCCTTCCTCTTATAGACCGAAAGCCTTACGCCATCTACTGGCCTTAACAGTGTATATACTTTGTTACATTATATTATCACACACTTAAAAAGGATTATATAGTTACACTCTTGTGTCAGGTTATCGCATATTCTGTGATCCCACATAGGTTCTAGATCCTGAGGAATCTGTAAAAACACATTCATAAAAATATTAAAAACCTTTATACATATTCCCTGTTTAGGCCGAGGGGGGTGAGTCTCCAATCTCCTAATCCACATGGCTTCCTTTTTTAATAATATTTTTATCCGATCTCCACCTCTGCGTAATCTTGGAACATGATCCACGATTTGGTATTTTAGTTGCTGTACCCCATGTCCCTTTTCTATAAAATGTGATGCCACCGCTTGTTCTACCTTCTTGGTTCTAATGGCTGACTTACGTTACCTTAAACGTTCCCTTACAGTGCGACTTGTCTGTCCCACATACAGTAGTCCACATGGACATTTCATTACGTATATAGCAAAATATGTAGCACAAGTATAATCAGATATTTTTATCGGGGTTCCCTTTCGTGGGTGATCAATTACACTCCCCTTTTGGCAATTTGAGCAACAGCTGCATTCTAAACATGGGAAAGTGCCATTATTTTACTGGACACAAAACTTTTTGCGTATCCCTGGTACTTCCTAGGTCTGATTTCACTAACCTGGACCCAATTGTCTTGTTCCGTTTATAGGACATTATTGGTGGTTGTATTAAACAGATCACATCAGGAATGCCATCTCTTAAAACCCCCCAGTGATTTCTAATAATATCGGCCACTTGATGGCTTAAGACATTAAATCTTGAAACAAAGGGGATACGTTTCAGCTGTGTCTTATTCCGGCTCTTTGTCAGATTATCTTTACTGGCCATTTCTATTTCCTGTCTCTGTTGTTCTAATATTTTTTGGGGGTAACCTCTCCCTGCATTTCTCCTGCATTTCTTCCAATCTCGCCACCAACATCTGTTTGTCAGTCACGATTCTCTTCACCCTACTGAATTGGGATTTTGGTAATGATCTTTTGACCTGTGCTGGGTGGAATGAGTCAAAATGCAGGAGAGTATTCCGGTCAGTGGGTTTAACATATAAATCCACCGCTAGCACTCCCTCATGGTTGATTATCATAGTGTCAAGAAAAGAAAACAGGAAATTGTTTCTACTCACCGTAGTTTCTGTTTCCTGGTCACCTTCCATGGCAGCATTCACCAACGGGTTAACCGCCCACCAGGCCTCTGGACAGGACCTCCCCTTAACAATTTAAAATGAGAGACACACCTCTACTTACTTGTCTTAGTCTAAAGCCAGACATTAGGGAGGGAAATTCCATGGTGAATGCTGCCATGGAAGGTGACCAGGAAACAGAAATTACGGTGAGTAGAAACAATTTTCTGTTTTCCTTGTCACTCCTGGTCAGCATTCACCAACGGGAATTCCAAAGCAATGAATAAAGGGAGGGAAACCATAGATCAAACAGAAAAAGATGCTTTAATTCAGCTATGTACAACTGATTGCAAAACCTTCCTCCCAAATCTAGCTCTTTGGGAGGCAAGGACATCCAGTTTATAATGACGAATGAACGTATTAACAGAAGACCATTTCGCAGCTCTGCAGACCTCTTCTGGCGATGCTTTGGCTTCCATCGCCCAGGAACACGACAAAGCTCTGGTAGAATGGGCTTTTAATCCCTTGGGAACCTCCCTGCCTGCAGTATTGTAAGCCTTGACAATTGCTGACACAATCCAGGTACTCAATGTTCTTTTGGAAGGAGCTTGACCTTTTCTCAAACCACAAGGAATGACAAATAAATGATCAGACTTCCTAAAGGCTGCAGTCCTCTGTAGGTAGATCCTTATGGCTCTGACCAAATCCAAAGAGTGCCACCGAACCTCTTTCTCAGACTTCGGGGATGGACAGAAGGAAGGAAGAGACAACTCCAGATCCATATGAAATTTCGATACAACTTTTGGTAGAAATTTAAAGGAAGGACGAAGAACCACTTTGTCTTCAAAGATGACAGTATGGGGCTCCGAAGCAGACAGGGCAGCCAATTCCCCAACCCTGCAAGCCGAAGTGACTGCCACCAACAATACGACTTTCAGAGTAAGATTCCACAATGAGGTCTTCTCCAATGGTTCGAAAGGTGGTCTTGAAAGAACATCCAAGACAAATGGAAGATCCCATGGAGGCAAAATCCTCTTGATACAGGGTTTGACTCGAATAAAAGCATTAAAGAATCTTTGGATCAAAGGGTCAGATGCCCAATTCACTCCCGTCAGAGCTGACAAGGCCGATACTTGAACTTTCAAAGTACTCGACTGTAGACCTCTAGCATAACCAGAGTATAGGAATTGAAGCAGTAAAGGAGTAGTTGGACAGCTCGGGTCTTGCCCATGAGAGACAACGAACTGAACAAACGCATCCCAGACCTTATAATACTGGGTAGAGGTAGAAAGTTTACGTGATTTTAGGAGAAAATCCACAACTTCTTCACTCAGCTTCAACCTCCTAAGCCTCTGCCTTTCAACCTCCACGCCATCAAGGCTAGGTGATCCTCCTCCTGGTACAGAAATGTCCCCTGTGATAGCCATCCTGGGAACCTCGGAATCTTCTTGGGACCCTCCATTGTCAATTTGAGAAGCAATGGAAACCAAGGTCTTCTTGGCCAGAATGGAACCACCACTATCGCATCGGCCGATTCCCGTTCCACTTTCTGCAGAACTTTCCAAATCAGAGGAATAGGGGGAAAAACATAAATCAGACCTGTGGACCAATCCTGTCTCAGACCGTCCACGGCCACAGCTTCTCCGCAGGGATATCTTGCGTAAAACCGTTGACATTTTCGGTTTTCCAACGAGGCCATGGCATCTACCTCCGGCCTCCACCAAGCGTTTACTAAGTCTTGGAAGATGTCGTCGTGAAGGCTCCACTCTCCTGGATTCAGAGGAACCCGGCTCAAAAAATCTGCCCTCACATTCTCTGCGCCTGGAATGTGAACTGCTGATAAATTCACGAGAAACCTCTCGGCCCAACGAAATATTGGCACTGCTTCCCTCAACAAGGTCATGCTCCTGGTTCCACCCTGCTTCTGAACGTAGGCGACGGCCGTGATGTTGTCTGACATCACCTTTATGCTGTTTCCCTTTAGTAGATCCGAAAAAGCAAATAGAGCCTCTTTTATAGCTCTTAATTCGAGCACGTTTGAAGGAGTCTTTTCCGCCAGCCAAGATCCTTGAGCGAAGTGATCTCCACAATGGGCACCCCAACCGGAACCTGACGCGTCGGTAGTTAGAGTCAACCATTCCGGATCTTCCAAATATAAACCTTTTGTTTAGATTTTTTCTGATGCACCACCATCCTAGGCTGTTTCTCACGCCTTGAGGCAAAAGCAATCTTTTTTGCATATTTAGATGCGGACATCTCACACTTCGTAGCAAAAAGTTTTGAAGATCCCTTGAATGCCATCTTGCCCATTTCACCACTTGTATGGTCGAAGACATTAAGCCTAAGATTTTCAGGCAATGATGCACTGTCACCATTGTTCGAGACCTGAAATCTTCCACCGCATGAACAATTATGTGCTGTTTTTGAACTGGAAGGCTGACCAAATTCAGATCTGTTTGAAAATAAGCCCCCAGAAATGGTAGCGACCTTGAAGGAATTAGGTGACTTTTCTCGATGTTGACCACCCAGCCGTGCAACCGAAGCCATTCCAGCACACATTCCGTATGTTGATCTGCCTCTTCCTTTGAGCCTGCAGTCACCAAAATATCGTCCAAGTAATGGAAGATCGATATACCTTTTTTTCTCAACTCCGCAATCAAGGTGACCAATATCTTCGTAAAAACTCTCGGGGACTGGGACAGACCGAAAGGAAGGCACCGGAACTGTACGTGAACGTCGCCCACTGCAAATCGCAGATACTTCCTGTGATCCGGACAAACCGGAACGTGGAAATATGCATCCTTTAGGTCTATATTTGTGAGCCAATCTCCCACTGATACTGCTTGAATGATGGAAGCCACGGACTCCATCTTGAACCTTCTTTTTATCAGGAATTTGTACAAACTCCTCATATCCAAAACCGGTCTCAACGCACCGGAGGCTTTTTTCACCAAAAAAAGACGTGAATAGAACCCCTTTCCTCTTTCTCGAGATGGGGCTTCTTCCACTGTTCCTGAGACGAGCAACTGATTCAAATACTCCTGGACCAGACGTTGACTTACGTCTGTCTTTCGAAAAAAAAGAAATCAGAAAATAATCCCTTTTTGGGATTGATGCAAACTCCAAAAGAAAACCTCGACGAATCGTGTCGCAAACCCATTTGTCTTGTACTGTACTGGTCCAGACTTGAGCGAACAAGGCCAACCTGCCCCCTACGTTCGCCTGGACCAGCGTATCTTCATTGCTGCTGTGCTGAAGCAGATGAGGAAGAGAAAAAACTTGACCTCCGAACATTCCCTCTGGCACCCGGGCGACCGGACCTCCAAGAGGATTGTCTCGAATACTCCTTTCCTGGTTTGTATTGTCTAGATGATCTAAAAGATCTATCCTTGTCTCTGAAAAATGGGGCTTCATATCTGCCACGTTTGCTCCTTCTTTCTTGAGGAAGAAATACACTCTTCCCTCCTGAGACTTTTTTGATAATGGCATCCAGTTTTTCACCAAACAACCTTTCTCCCTCAAAGGGAAGCTGACATAGGTTTGACTTAGAGGCTGCATCTGCTGCCCAAGGTTTTAGCCACAGCGCTCTCCTAGTTGCCACTGAAAGTGCCATGGACCGCGCCATGAAATGCACCAAATCAATTGACGCTTCCGACATGAAATCAACAGCCAATTTGCAGTCTGATAGCATCTCAAGTAATTTAGGCCTTTTGACATTGGAAGAGATAGCTTCCTCTATATTCAAGAGCCACACCTTCACAGCCCTAGAGACCGATGTCAGGGCTACTGCCGGCCTACAAGCCGCACCAGAAGTTGCAAAAGATTTCTTGAGGTTAAACTCCATCCGCTTCTCCATAGGCTCTCTAAACACAGCAGCATCATCCACAGGCAAGGTCGTCCTCCGAGCGAGATTCACCACTGCTGCATCAACTTTGGGAGGCGAATCCCAAAACCTTGCATCCTCCTCCTCGAAGGGATACTTTCTCTGAAATTTTCCAGCCGTCTGAGGCCTCTTTTCAGTCCTCTTCCATTCGGAACTGATGATTTCTTTAATCGAAGCATGAACTGGAAAACAGGACAATCTCTTCTTTAGGGAAGGAAAAAGCTTGTCAGCTGAAGAGACCCTTGAAGGTTCAGTGGAAAAAGTCAAGGTCTGACGTACTGCCTTAATTAAAGGTTCAATCACAGCCATATCAAAATCAGATTCCTCATCCGAATCAATTTCCCCTTCTTCGGAACCCAAGGGAGAATGTGCATCCGAAAATGCAGACCGCTCCCCTTCTGAAACATCCGATAAGGATTCCATCTGTCTGGAGCAAGAATGCCTTGGCCTTTTCTTAGACCCAGCCACTTCCTGAAATCCTTGCACCACGGCCTGCTTGATGACCGCTGCCAAGGAGTCAGCGAATGCTTGATTACTCTGAGAACCCATTGGAGAGGGATCATCCTGGACTGAAGAAGCACTCTTCTCAGGTGTCTTATCAGTCTTCTCTGAGGCAGGGAGGCTGCACGATATTAATGCACAGTATTAACCGTAAGCCAATAAAAAACACTCTCTCTCCACCACAGCCATACAACAGAACAGGCCTCACCTTTTCCCCTTGGGATGAGGAGATTTGCCCGGTACACCAGAATCCATAATATCTGAAGCAGTAGAACGACAGCGTAACATGCACAGTAATGGATTGCACGGAAGACACAGCCACCCTGGAGTAAGCGAATTTTATACGCACCTTAACAGGGAGAGGTAATTAATCAATGCCTGTTCCGGCCCACATGTCTGCCAACAAGACAACGTTTCGGGGGTGTTCCCCTTCGTCAGGTGATCAAAAACAACCCACCTTAAATACCCACATATTCACCTCCACCCTCCAATCATATAAATGAACAGGTAAGTCCAAAAAAGTTCACATAGTCCATCTTGTGGCCATTTAAGGTATGCTTTTTTGCTCAAACTAATTCCCAAGCTGTTTGAAAAAAATCATGTATTGCATCACATATAATCATTCCAATAGCATACTGTAGCGAATGGGGACAATTAGTAGTAATTAGTAACATTTAACAAAGAAAAACTTTTTTTCTCTCTCCTACCTTCCCCTGTCATAA
>CM044447.1:130990339-131002539 GCA_024363595.1 Xenopus borealis | reverse complement strand
TGGCGAACGTCGCGCGACGTTCGCGAACTTCCGGCGAGCGCGAACAGCCAATGTTCGCGCCATCCCTACTTTTCATCGGGGTCCAAACTTTTTTCTGCTTCTTGACCAAATCACCTATGTTTCTTCCACGTTTGTATGAAAAAATTGGAGGGAATGAGAACAATTTACTGAATTTTAAATCTGATTTAAGTACATTCCAATGTTTCAGGATAGCATTTCTTATAAATCTAGCATTGGTGTCATAAGTTGACACATAGGCTATGCGTTGTGGCACGTGGAATTTTTCCTACCTCATCACGGGTTATTGTGAGGGTATTTTTATCATAACCTTTTGCTACAAATTTAACAATCATTTTATCCGATTCAGTTATATACAAAGCATCACTGGAAGTTATTCTCCTAACCCTTAGTAGCTGGCTTTTTGGTAAACCTTTAAACAGACTTGGAGCGTGAAAACTTGTGGGGCTTAAAAGGTTGTTACAATCCGTCGGTTTTGTAAAAACAGATGTACTTAACCCCATGTCTGTCACGTGTATATCTACGTCAAGAAAATGAATGTTGGAAGGGTGGTATTCTAATGTGAATTTTATAGAGCCATGCACACTGTTAAGGTAACTGAGGAATTCCATCAGTTTTTCTTTTCCCCCTTTCCATATAAAAAAAGTATCATCCACATAGCGCATATACGTTGCTATGTGTGGCGCATAATCTGGATTAGAAAAAATTAAATGTGTTTTCAAAAAAATCCATAAATATATTCGCATATACAGGTGACATATTAGCACCCATTGCGCATCCTTGTGTTTGCAAAAAGAATTCCTCATTAAAAGTAAAAAAAATTTTTGTAAGAATTATTTCTAGTAAAGTGCATAAAGTGATCTGGTGTGTTGGTGTTTTTGTGTTACCAAGGTAAGAACGCATTATACCCTCCATTACTGCAGAGTACAGAAAGATTTTAATTTCATCCCTTAATTTCACAAATGGATTATCAAGCTTTTTATAATGAACCTCGTTGTTTAATTGTCTGAGCGCTTCATTTTCATAATCATAATCATGTTTGTTCAACGCTACTATCGCCCCTCCTTTGTCAGCATTACATATTACAATATCTTTATTCGCCTGTAAACCTTGTAATGCACGTTTCTCCAAAATTGTAATATTATGTTTTATTTTACAGGGATTTCTTTCTAACTGTTTCTCTACCTCCATTTTTACTAGGTATTCAAAGGCATTGAGGGACGGATAGTTACCAGGGGGTACAAACGAACTTTTTTGTTGTAACTTACTGGCCAATTTCATATTAACACTATCCCTTGTGACCACATTATCCTTGTCAAAAAAATGCATTCTTAACTTAATTGCCCGTAGGAACCTATACAAATCAACAGTGAAATCAAATGGGGGATTAGTATGTATTGGAATAAAGTTAAGGCCTTTGTTGAGGACCATAAGTTCCATTTTAGACCGTGTATAAATTGATAGATTGAAAACCGTATTCACCTCAGTTTCTGCTGTCTCTTTGCGTGTGTCCCCTCTTGTCTTTTTCCCCCGCCTTGTTTTCTTGTGGTTTTTAAACGCTGCTCTAAAAAAGCCGGTGATGACTGTGAAGAAATGCAGGAAGCTGATTCCGATGAATTGCAGGAGGAAGCCTCTGTATCCCTTGTGTGTCTGTAACCCGTTGCGCGCCGTGTCCTTCTTTGTGCTGTCCAGGAATAGACCTCTCCTCGTTCGTAGTCCCTTGTATCTCTCCGGAACTTCCTTAGCTTGGTCTGGAGGATCTCCTGTTTGAAGCGCGTCTATCTTCAGTTCCGCCAAAGCCGTGCTGTGCGTCTCTCCCGGTGTCTTGGGCTTGTACTCCTCCTCCAGGGTATGAATCACTTGGCGTGTTTCCTTCAAGCCGTTCTGCAATTGCTGCACCGTAAGAGTGAAATAGCAAAAGATGTAGCACAAGTATAATCAGATATTTTTATCGGGGTTCCCTTTCGTGGGTGATCAATTACACTCCCCTTTTGGCAATTTGAGCAACAGCTGCATTCTAAACATGGGAAAGTGCCATTATTTTACTGGACACAAAACTTTTTGCGTATCCCTGGTACTTCCTAGGTCTGATTTCACTAACATGGACCCAATTGTCTTGTTCCGTTTATAGGACATTATTGGTGGTTGTTGTAAACAGATCACATCAGGAATGCCATCTCTTAAACCCCCCCAGTGTTTTCTAATAATATCGGCCACTTGATGGCTTAAGACATTAAATCTTGAAACAAAGGGGATACGTTTCAGCTGTGTCTTATTCCGGCTCTTTGTCAGATTATCTTTACTGGCCATTTCTATTTCCTGTTTTTTGGGGGTAACCTCTCCCTGCATTTCTTCCAATCTCGCCACCAACATCTGTTCGTCAGTCACGATTCTCTTCACCCTACTGAATTGCGATTTTGGTAATGATCTTTTGACCTGTGCTGGGTGGAATGAGTCAAAATGCAGGAGAGTATTCCGGTCAGTGGGTTTAACATATAAATCCACCGCTAGCACTCCCTCATGGTTGATTATCATAGTGTCAAGAAAAGAAATAGTCCTGGCTACTGTTAGTCGTAAACTTTATACATGATATGGATGAAATTTATGTTAATTAAAAAATTGTCAAGGGTCCAATGTGGCCCCGTCCATAAAGCGAATACATCATCTATAAAGCGAAACCACATAATAGTGTTTTTGAAACCAACTGTTTGTGTAGACATTGATTCATAAATATATTTGCATAGGACGGGGCCACATTGAATCCCATAGCCGTGCCTCTCACTGTAGATATTTGTCCTGGAAAAGAGAGAAATTGTTGAATAACAACATTTCTAAATATCGAACAAACTTTTTTTGGTGCATTATCTATAGTCTGATCTTGGTACAGTTCGATGCCATCATGTGTGATGGAGGTGTAGAGGCTCTCCACATCAAAAAGTTTTTTAAAGAGATTGGGAGAGGATTCCTTATGGAATAATTCATGGATGGAATTCCAGAGGTAAGGAGCAGCAAGATAGAAGGGTTTGAGACAAGAGGTGGCAGTGGATGTGGATGGTGTGAAGAGAAGGTGGCTCTGAGAAGAGCAGAGAAGACGACCAGGAACGTATAGCGAGACAAGAGAAGAGATGTAGTGAGGAGCAGAGGAGTGAAGGGCTTTGAATGTTAGTAGAAGGATTTTATATGCTGTCCTTTGCTTAACAGGCAGCCATGCTCAGGATTTTAGTTGGTCATGTACTTCCATAAACCTATGTACATTGGGTGTCAATGAGGACCCCAGGCTTTCATATTTGGGCTGATTTTATCTTCATACCCAACAGTATGTGGGAAAGGGTTGCGGCTTGGTGCTTTGAGGTAGAAAGACCTACATACCCGATTGGGATTCAGGGAAATGTGTACTCTCTGAAAATATATGGTTTTCAGGGGTGAACATACTTTTTTCTACCTTTGCCCCCCCCCCCCCAAGAAAAAGAGACCATGTAAATGTTGATTTTGCAGTACCTGAAATGACAGAATTATTAGCTCAAATGTAGTGTCTACATTTTGGGGGCCCTATATGCCACATACTTGGGTAAACCTATACATATTTGGCATCAACGTTCAGTTCAGTGCCCTCCTGACAATCATATTTAGGGTGTTTTACATTGGTACCTAATGATATGTAGGAGATACAATGCTGTCGATTGGACGCTTTGAAGTTTGTTTGTTTGTTTGTTTTTTTTTTTTAAATAACCAGTTTCTATAAATTATAACTTTAGGATAGAATCGCAACTTGCTAGTTTGGAGTACATAGATATATTTACACATTTTTGATTTGCTAGAATCTGCTCTTTCTAATAATGGTTAGTTTTCTAGGGTAACTCTACTGTTAGTGGATGATTTGGCCTTGAAATCAGAAGTGAGTCTATTTTGTGGAGCGGCACTCTGGGAGTTTACTGCTTGGAGTTTTGCTCTATACATGTGAGAAATCGCCATAAAACTATATATATTTAGTATTGGTGCCTTCAGGAGACCTAGAACTTTCCAAATAGTCTGTGTTCTAAATAAAGTAATTATGTCTGATGTGATTGTACTATGTGAAACATAATTTTTTTTATTAGACACATTATATATATCTCAAAGTAAGAAAGGCCGGTGTAGCAGCCGAAACGTCTGTTGTGCCAAAAACACTTGATTTCTTCTTCATAAGACCTGCGAGTGCGGGTTCATCTTTGCAATTCTACACATCCATACTGAGGACAGCACCCAGGCATTCATGATGACTATATAGTGAGTGCTGATACCTATCTTCAATATATATAGAACTACTATATATAGTGTATATTATGTGTTAATATCCAAGTGCCCATTGGTTGCCTAAAGCTGACCCAGGTTTTTAAAAGGCAGTATCTAGGGTTCTTATTTTATTTTTTAATTACCTTGGCATGAAGCTTTAATATTATCAGCCAGGTGAGGACCCTTCATTGGGCAGAACGGCCTACTCTGTGGATCAGGGGTGAGTGATTGCCTCACTGCTTTAATTTGGCTTCATTTGCATTCATATCCTTCATGATAGAGTCTCTAATGATTTCTGTGCAGCCAATCTGCATTCACATGTGAATTAACAGAATTACAGATGGTGGTGATGCTAAAGATAATGCTGATCCCTGGGTGCTTAGTTTGTATGAAATATCAAGCTGAAATCTGTATTATTCCTACTGAAAGTTTTTCCTTGCCAACTATTCTGTTCCATTCTGTTTGTATAACTATTGTATTTGTTCAAATGTTTTTTTCTGTAATAAATCACTTTTTTATTGCATTTATTTTGTTTACTGACTCCATAGGGGGTGGGTTGTGTCAATGGAATATTGGGTGACCAGGAGGGACGGGAACCAAAAGGCGATTCTGGGGCTGCTCCCGTCTGAGACGTCAGTCCTTGGGGTAAATTTATCAGAGTGAAGTTGAGTTCCGCCACTAGAGGGAAATTCCACCGCTCTCCATTCATTTCTAAGGGATTTTGAAAGTCGTATTTATCAATGGGGGAAGTGAAATTTCACCCTTTGATAAATATGCCTACAAAAATCCCATAGAAATGAATAGAGAGCTGTGGAATTTCCCTCTAGTGGTGGAACTCTTAACTTCACTTTTAGATAAATATAAGTTTCCCCCCCTCTCCAGCTCCATGATACAAACCTTGGCTTCAGTGCAGGTAAGGGAGCGGCATCACTAGTGCAGTAAATGCAATTGCACTAATGGAGTCACATTTTAAGACACTCTAGTGTTAGTTGAATATAAAGAAGTGAACTATATGGTCTTAGAATGATCTAGAGCAGAAGTTCCCAAAACGCAGGCCTGGCCAATTGGGCCACCTGCAGTAGTGGCCGGGGGCTCATCCTGGAGGTCAGTTAGGGTGACACTTGGGAGAGAACCTATTTGCTCTCATAAATACCTGTGAAAACCCAACTAGGAGATTTAGGGTGGGATTTGGGGTGAATATATAATGTATTTGCAGACAATGATGTCCAGTAATAATCCTCAAGATCATCCCAGTGAGTAAGTCACTATTGTCAGGGATTGACGGCAGTAAAATCACATTACACCATCCAGAGGCAACTTAAAGGAGAAGCTCAACAAAGAAGTAGTACATTGTTTATGGTTTACTGTACCTGCCCAAGGCTGACTCAGGCCTTTTAAAAGGAGAATTTCACAATTGCGCTTTTCCAAGATATATAAAAATATTATTAAATACATAAAAATTTGTCAGCTTGGGTAAAGTGTTTGATGCTCACCACTGATGCGTTTCATGCCCCATTGTACTTCCTCAGAGTGTGACTTATTTTTTTTTTTTTTTACAAAACAAAGCTTTATAGCAAGCCATAATCAAACAATTCACAGTAGGATTTCCTTAAAGGTATACTACACAGACATTGTCTTTTAATTATTATTTCTATACCTAGATTTTTTTAAAAATCCTAAAAACCAACACAAACTATAAAACTTTTTTTTTTTTCTCCATGTATGCTACTTCTATTAAGGGATAATTGATCAGAAATATTTAGTAACTGCACTATGTACAGTATAAATCCATAATGAGATAAACATTCCCTACTACGGACCTACTATATGTCTCTTATGCAATGTAATATTTAATTTTCCAATCTACTGAAACCTCGGTTTCTCTGTTTCCAAAGTAAACATCCACCATGTTTGCAAGTGCAATGGGGCACGAAACGTGTCAGTGGTGAGTGTCAAGCTCTGTACCCAAGCTGACAAATTTTAACATATTTAATAAAGTAAAATATTTTCATAAGTTTTGGAAATTGTGTTTGAGAAATCCGGGATTGCGATATTGGATTTGGAAAAGGTTCCATGGCCAGGAACCCAGATCATGGGACACGTGACGTCTGGATCCTATAGGAGATCCCCCCCACACTAATGTAACATTTATTTTTAAGAACTAAACCCTAAAAATGAATGTGGCTAAAAATGTCTTATTTTATATAGTGAACTTATTGCAGGAGGCTAAAGTTTCAGCTTGTCAATAGCAGCAATGATCCAGGACTTGAAACTTGTCACAGGGGGTCACCATCTTGGAAAGTGTCTGTGACACTCACATGCTCAGTGGGCTCTGAGCAGCTGTTGAGAAGCTAAGCTTAGGGGTCGTCACTAATTATCCAGCAGCAGAAAATGAGCTTCCCTGGCTGTAATATAAGCTGATGCTACAGGTTTTCTGATGATTAAATTGTGATGTTTCTAATGATGTGTATTAATGACTAATCAGCCTTATATTGTGACTATATTTCTATGACACTATCAGGTGTATATTGTGAGTGGGTCCCTAAGCTCAGTAAGTGACAGCAGCACAGAGCATGTGAATCAGTGAATTAGTAGAAAAGAAGATGGGGAGCTACTGGGGCATCTACTGGGGAGACACAGATCTTTACTGCTAAAGGGCTGTGGTTGCTGCGGGCTGGTACACAAGCACAAAACATCATGGACAACCTTTCTACACACTTCATTAGTTAAGCTTTAGTTCTCCTTTAAAGGAATACTGTCATTGAAAAAATTTTTTTCAAAACACCGGTTAATAGTGCTGCTCCAGCAGAATTCTGCAGTTCTTTCAAAAGAGCAAACTGATTTTAAAATTTAATTTTAAAATCTGACATGGTGCTAGACATATTAACAGTTTCCCAGCTGCCCCAGTCATGTGACTTGTGCTCTGATAAACTTCAGTAACTCTTTACTGCAAGTTGGAGTGATATCACCCCCTCCCCGCCAAGCAGCTCATCAGCAGAACAATGGGAAGGTAACCAGATAACAGCTGGTAGATACAAAAACAGCCCTCAATAGTAAAAATTAGTGATGGGCGAATTTATTCGCCTAGGTCGAATTCGCGGCGAATTCCCGCGATTCGCCGCTGGGGAATAAATTTGCGAATCACCAGCGAAATTTCGCTTGGCGACGCGCCGAAAACGACGCGGCGCGTCAAAGTTGACGCGACGCGCGACAAAATCGTCCCGCGACTCGTTTCGCGAATTTTTCGGCGAAGCGAATCGCGGGAGATTCGCCCATCACTAGTAAAAATAAATTTCCCGCTGTGACGCCTTCAGTTAAATTGAGTAGGAGAAACATTAGCCTGTCAGAAAGCAGTTCGATTTTGCAGCACTGGAACTTTCTGAAAGCAGGGAGTAACAAAGTTAATTACAGTAACTGTCCAACCCTTTCTTGTACAACCCTTTCTTGAAGCTATCTAATATATCTGCCAGCACTCGCCCTGATTCCTACAACTTCCCATCTCTCACTGTAATGACCCATTTCCCTCCTTAACATGGAACCTCCTTTCCTCTTATCTGAATGGCACTTGCTACTATAGGGGGATAAATATACTCATTAATGTCAAGTCCAGAAATGCACTGGCTACACAAATACTTTCTAAGGGTAAGGGCACACGGGCAGATTCGGGGAAATTGTCACCTGGCGACTAATCGCCTCTTCTTCTGGGCGACAATCTCCCTGATCTGCCTTCTGGTGCCGTACCTCCAACTTGTAAATCACTAGAGTTATGGCAATAGCGGCGCTTTGTTTTCCAAAGTCACTCGAGTTTCCTGGTGAGGCTTCGGAAAATGATGCCCAAGAGTGCCATGCCGCTGGCGACTTTTCATTCAAGCTGGCGCTACGGCACGGGAAGGCAGAATCTGCCCATGTGTCACTACTTTAAGGGGCCAAAAACCTTTTTTTGAATTGACTGAAAACTTACTGTGCAAGATGGACAACCTGCAACTAGAACTGTATCTTGCAATTATAGCAATGGGATCACTTATGTAGAAACCCGTTATCCAGAAATCTTGGGATTACAGGAAGGCCTTTGCCCACAGACTCCACCAGTTTAAATGATTCCCTTTGGCTTCCACATCATCGTCATCATCTTTAAACCCTGTAAAAGCAGTTTTTTTCCCTTTTTATCTCACTTGTGTCTTTGAACACGTGGCATTTAGTCTTCAGTGTAATGTTTTATTTTTTCTATTGCTGAAATGTACAGCTCTGTGTGTACAATAAATGCTCTATAGTAGATAGAAATATGCCTCATACGACATTCCCTGAAATGCTATAGATTTACTGCAAAGGTTAAACCTGATGGATCTTATTTAATTTTCCCATGGACACATTGAAGCAGGACCCCATTGGAGGGGTCTCACTTTGCATTGAGCGTCTCTCCCAGAACATGGGCTTTTCAGAACTGTAGAAGTTTGTCAGTGGGAGTGTTGGACCTGATCTAAATACTACAAGAATGGCTGAGGTGTCTCCTAAAAAATAATAAAAAAAGTTTAGATTACATACTCCAATGGATTAAAGGGGTGGTTCACCTTCAAATTAACTTTTAGTATGTTGTAGAAAGGGCCAATTCTAAGAAACTTTTCAATTGGTCTTCATTATTTATTTTTCATAGTTTTTTAACGATTTGCAATTTTCTTCTGTTTCTTTGCAGCTTTCAAATGGGGGTCACTGACACCATCTAAAAACAAATGCTCTGTAAGGCTACAAATGTATTGTTACTGCCACTTTTTATTACTTATCATTCTGTTCAGTCCCTCTCCTATTCATATTAGTCTTTTATTCAGATCAATGCAGGGTTGCTAGGGTAATTTGTACCCTAGAAACCAAATTGCTGACACTGCAAACTAGAGAGCTGCTGAATAAAAAGCTTAAATAACTCAAAAACCACAAATAATAAAAAATGAAAACCAATTGCAAATTATCTCAGAATATCACTCTCTACATTATACTAAAAGTTAACTCAAAGGTGAACAACCCCTTTAAAAAATTAGTGTTTCAGGCTGATTTATTGAAACACTTAACACAATTTACTAATTAAGGGTTAACAATGATCAAATGTTTTTGTCACAGGAAGGGGAGGTGTTTCTTTTCCACACACCCTCCTTACGCTTTAAATATGGATGTTGGGATAATAACACTAGGCTTGATAAAGGGTGGCCTGAAACCTTGCCCTGTTTGAAATGTTGGAAAACGACAGAAAAAGTGCTTTTGCTAATTTCTTTTCTTAATTATCTCCCAGTAGCTCGAGAGGTCTGATAAAAATCAGAAACACCAAAAATTTAAAGAAAATTGTTACCCTCAAAAGTAAAGGGACAGAAAAGATACCCCCAAGTACTGGTTATATCTAGCTTGATCAACCCTGGCTTAAACTAATATTCACCCTTAATCAATCAGAAGAATCTTAAGTGATGTAGCATAAATTATAAAAACCAAATTGGTGATTTAAAATCTAATTTCAATCACCAGATTATTGATGTAAATTTCACATTCACAGTGCTTGCACTTAAGGCAATTATGACTGATTTTAACTAGGACAGAACATAAGCAGTATGATTGAATTAGTGACCTATAAATTAATATAAAAAGATTTTTTTTATATAAAATTTGATCCCAGAATTGCAACTCCATATTTTCTTCCGAAAATTCATAAGAATTTACAAAAGCCCCCGGGAAGGCCGATCGTTTTAGGCAATGGCAATTTAACTGAAAAAGCAAGCCAGTATTTAGATTTGAGAATCAGACCCATAGTAGAAGGACTAGTCTCGTACACAAGAGACACTCTAGATGTATTGTCTAAAATAGAGAATCTGGAAATCAGAGGAGATATAAAACTAATTACTCTAGAAGTAGAGTCCCTCTACACCTCCATTAGACATGAAATAGGCCTTAAAGCTTTGAAATATTTCCTAATGGAATACTTTAAAGAACAGGAGGAGATAGTGGGTTTTCTGATCAAATTGATGAAATTCATACTTTGCCATAACTATTTTATTTTCAATGGGAAATACTATCTACAGACACAAGGGACCGCAATGGGTACGGCCTGTGCCCCTTCCTATGCCAAATTCTTTTTGGGATTTTGGGAAAGGACGGTGGTAGGGAGTACACCAATGGCTCAATATCAACCTAATACTATTAGGTGGATTAGATATATCGACGATATATTAATAATTTGGCAAGGATCTGAAGAAAAAGCTATTGAATTCATAACTAAGTTAATGATAATTATTTAAACATTAAACTGACTATGGACATATCCAGTAAGTCTGTTTCCTTTCTAGATCTTCAGATAAATCTAAATACTGAGGGACATTTAGAGACCAGAAATTTCCGAAAATCCACTGCAACTAACTCTCTTCTCAGCTTTTCCAGCTTTCATCCCCACCATGTAAAAAAATCTATTCCAACTGGGGAATTTTTAAGGCTAAAAAGGAATTGCTCGACCCTGATAGCTTTTAAAGAACAAGCTGTTGAACTAAAAATGAGGCTAAGAAGTAGGGGATACTCAGGAAAAATCATAAAAAAGCTTATCACAGGGCCCTACAAAGGGAAAGATCCGAACTTCTAGTTATCAAAAATAAGACACAGGAAACCAACAATATTGTACGATTTATTACTACTTACAACTCTAATAGTTCCCAAATACAGACAATTATAAACAAACATTGGTCAGTCCTATTGGTGGACGAAACCTTAAAATCAGTACTACAGGATAAAGTTTCTATATGTTATAAAAGAAGCCCGAACTTGAAGGATTTACTTACCCGTAGTCACTTTCAGATATCCCATAATATGAAAAAAAAAGATCTCGGGCTGCTTCCCTTGTGGAAATTGCAATATGTGTGACAAAATTATAACCACAACCAGCTTTGAGGATAGATTTGGGAAAACTCATAAGATCAATGATTATATTAACTGTCGGACACAAGGATTAATATACTGCATTGAATGTCCTTGTCATAAAAAATATATTGGGATGACCACACAGATGCTTAAACATAGAATTCAACAACATTTTAGTGCCATTAGAACAGCTGGCAAACCAAACAAAACGCATAAAACAATATCAACTGTAGCACAACATTATAAGAGACATCACAATATGGACCCATCAAAATTACAATTTTGGGCCCTTGAGAAAATCAATCTGGGCATTAGAAAGGGAAATATGGAACAGGCTCTACTTAAGAGGGAAACTTATTGGATTTTTAAATTGGACACCATTTCTCCCAAGGGAATCAATGAAAATAATCTCTTCACAGCCTATATTTGATCCCTTAAATTAATATAATAAATTGATTTACAATAAATAGAAGTTTTAAAAACTTAAAAAACCTTCTGTACACAATAAAATAATAAATAGAAGTTTAAAAATCTTTTAAAAATCTGTTTGAAGTTGATACATATTCTTTACGGCAAATTTCTGACCCACATGCTGATATCCCACAATTAATACGAGGTAATTCATGCTGGTTAATCTATAATAATTGATACAAAGTGGAGGGAGGTTTAATCCTCACTGTCAAAAAGTGTAAACACACAACGATTGGCCCCCTGCGCATGACGCGGAATGGAGGGCGAATGCTTTCAGCCAGCATGCGCGAGGGATCGCGCGAGACCAGGGAGATGCGTCATTGCTGACGCTGCATGGGATCAGTGACGCGAACGCGGAAGTCCTTTATAAAGATCACATCACACACGGTTTGCCTTTTTCGCCTTGATAAAGCACATTGCGAAACGCGCGTCGGCGCTTTTACTTGCCTGCTCCTCGATTTTAATTCTTTAATCGTCTAAACGTTTTCTCCACTGCAAGAGCCGAGCCTTTTTTTAAGGGTAGTCATAATTGCAGGCGGTTCAGTTCTCCTTCCTTG
>CM044447.1:130863593-130879074 GCA_024363595.1 Xenopus borealis | reverse complement strand
AACTTATGAGCACAACTGTATACTGGGTTATCCTCCCTTCACATTCTGTGGCACACTTTGTTCCATATTGTGTGAGAATAAGGAGCTGAAACCTAAGATAAAGCTGGAGTGTGCCATACTGAGGAGAATAATTCATAACTATTCTCCCTCCAGGACAAGGAGGGATGAACACTGAATGAATCAAAGAATATCTTCTTCTACTGCTACTTTTGTTCTCAAGAAAAACAATATTTTTGAATCCAAGCCCCACCCAGAGAGGAAACAAATTTAGCAATAGCTCCACCCATGAGTTCCAAGTGGAGAGGACAGACTGAGAACGTTGTTGGCTATGTAATCCCATCTAAACACAGATTTCAGGACCAGAACTTGTTCACTCCTTTTAAGGAAGAAAGAAGAAGACCGTGCACACAGGTGGACTTTCCATATTAATTTATGTGTAACATCCCCACCCCTTACTGTGAGCATACAAGTTCCCAGAACTCTGTACAATATAAATTAACCCCATGGCTGCACAGTGCTGCGGGCTGAGACTGCCCAGGGAATGAGTTCCAATAACAGCCTTATAGATGGGCGGTGTAACCCATTTCAAGCTAATGTGCTGCCCCTAATGTATACCCCCCACCTGAATGTTTATAATACTAGTAACAGGGTGGTGATCCTCTAACTAGGGATAGGGCTGATGTGTTACATCTTATCTCTATAAGAGACACTCTGAACAGTGTCCAAAGTCCCGTTAAAGCACCATTATATTTCACAGAAGTGCATCTGCTAAAAGGGTTATGTTCCTTGGTTTTTTTTTCCGCTTTTTTTTTTTTTTTTTTCAGTTTTTATAAAAAACTAAAATGTAAAAGAAAAGCAGTATAACGAAGGATTAAAGAAAACCTGTACCACTTTTTGTTTACAATTTAGAAAGTGTTGTCCGTTCATTGCTAAGCTTTCTTATTTACAGGCGGACTTTAAAGTATTTATGGCACGCAGATAAACGTGGAAAAAAAAAATATATAAAAAAGGAGCCCAAGTCTTTAATTGAGGAGGTGGTGCGCTTAGGAGTGACTGGGTAGTGCCCTGACCAACTTCAATCTCCTTCATGTGACTTCCACCATCAAGTTGCCGAGGGGCTGAGGTTCTAGCAGGTCAGAGTCTTGGGTGCTATGTTGGCAGGTGAATGGTTCTTGCTCATGGATCTTACGATGAGTGGCTAAGTGGCTGGCAATACGAAAAGCTTTTCCACAATCCGGACATGGGTATCGATGGATACGTAGGTGGTTCTTCAGGGCAAGCAGGTTGAAGAACTCTTTGTGGCAGTCTGGGCATTTGTAGACCCCAGTGCTGTGAGTTTTACGATGGTTAAGCAAACTACCCGCATGCCGGTAAGATCGATCACATTGGTTGCACTTGAACCTACGTTCCTCGTGGGCATTTGAAGAATCATGGTTAGAAGCACCTTCAGCAGAAGCTGAGGGATCCTCCTCACAATTCTTTGTACCTTCAACTGGTACATCTTGCAAGGTAGAAACAGTC
The DNA here is from genome assembly GCA_024363595.1 of Xenopus borealis. Taxonomy (NCBI): domain Eukaryota; kingdom Metazoa; phylum Chordata; class Amphibia; order Anura; family Pipidae; genus Xenopus; species Xenopus borealis. The sequence continues at coordinate 130,877,553 of CM044447.1, read as the reverse complement.
TGGGTAGTAAGTGAAGGTAATTGTGTGTGGCTCCGTTGGTGATGACGAAGGGTTAGCTTGCTGCTAAATCCACGATTGCAGATTGGGCAATGGAAAGGCCTTTCGCCAGTGTGGACTCTCTGATGACAAATCAGCTCGCGGGAAGAGCGAAATGCTTTACCACACTCAAGGCACTGGAAGCGTTTCTCTGCCGTGTGAGTACGGACATGGTTCTTCATCGCCATGGGATTAAAGAACTGCTTAAGGCAGACAGAGCACTTGTACAGCCCAGTCTTATGAGTGTTCTTGTGGTTGAGCAGACTTCCAGCGTGACGATAAGTACGGCCACACAAGTTGCACCGGTAAGGCCGCTCCTCTGCCTGATGCCCCTGTGAAGGGGCATCTAGAGGTCTGTCCACTTCATTTTGACAATTTTCAACTTTGACTGGGCCTTCAGTCTTTTCTTTGCACCTATGACTCTCCAGGTCATCGTAACTGAGGAATAATATTCCACAGTGGGTACATTTGGGCTGTATTGTGGCTTCCTTTGATGTTTTAGATGGACTGTCCTCAAGTTCCTGGGTAAATGATACAATGGCTCCTGGAAGATCTGTGTTTATGGCAGGAGACTCTAATGCTGAAGTGCCATTTACTTGTTTAATCTGCTCTTTGACGTGGACACGCTGATGTCTAATTAGCTGCCGCTTCCACTTAAAACTCTTGTCACACTCTCCACAAGCGTGTCTCTTTGCTTCATAGTGAGTTCGCTGATGGTTTTTCATGGCCATGAGGTTTGGGTAGGTTTTTCCACAAATAGAGCAGCAGTAGTGCCCCATGGTGTGGCTTTTCTTGTGGTTAAAAAGACTACCCGCATGCCGGTAAGAACGCCCACATTCCTTACACTGGTAAGGCCGGGAGTCAGGATCCCTCTTCACTGAAGTATCAAGACTGATTTGGTCTCTTCCTTCCTTGTCTTTAACAGAAGAATCTTTACTAACATTGTAAACACGGACATCATCAGACGACTTACGCTTTTGAACAGTAGAGCCTCTACGAGATCGGGCAACTCGACGATTACGTCGACCAGGCCTTTTAGCCGACGTTTTATCCCTGTGTATTCTTTGGTGTGTTTCCAGCTGTTTGCGTAGACGAAAAGCTTTGCAGCAGTCCAGACACTTGTGCCTCTTCAGCTCAAAGTGGATGCGGTTGTGATTCTTCATAGCCATAAGGTTAAAGAAGGGCTTCTGACAAATGGCACAACGGAAAATGCCAGTTTTGTGGGTTTGTTTGTGGTTAATAAGACTTCCCGCATGCCTATAGCTCCTTCCACACACTTCACAGCGGAACGGACGTTGCAGAGATGCTTCTTCTGTCTCCCTATTCTGACCAACGCTGGAGAAAGACAGGGGAGGTTTTTCTCGAATATCCACTTTGTCTACAGTATTTGTAGAACCCGTTTCTTTATTGCACTTGGAGTTATCACAGCTTTCGGAAAGATGTTTCAAGAGCTCATCAACAAAAAGGAAAACTTTACCACAGAACTGACATATTTGAAAAGGTTTGTCGGAAACCTCTGATACATTCTGAGAATCTCTTTTTGAGGCATTCTTAGCAGAATCATCTAAGATGCGAGCTGCAACTAGTCTCCTCCTTCTGCCAGAAATTCTTGCAGATCTGACTCCACCATGCCTACTTAAAGACTTGTAACGGGTTTTGTGGGTTTGGGGAGGAAGGTGGACTGAGCTGTGGTTTTGTAAATTTGTATTATTATATAGTGGGGTTGAGCATTCATTAGTGTTTTCATGGGAAGCATAAGGATCTAGTAACAGGTCACTAGAAACAGATGAACTGATCAGAATCTCACTAGTATCCCCAGAAGGTGCACCATCATGTTGGCTTTGAGTTTGCAGCTCCTGAATATTGCTGTACGAGGTCTCCTTTTTACATTTGGGATGGTGGCGCAGGTGGTTTCTAAAAGCCGCTAGGTTGGAGTACTGTCTGGAACATACAAAGCACTTAAAGTTGCCCACTAAGTGAGTTTTTTTATGGTTTACCAAGCTCCCTCCATGACGATAAGACTTTCCACACTTGTCACATGTATAAGCACGACATCCTTGACGTTCATCGTTTTTGGAAGGCTCAGCAGGGTTTTTTTCTTCTTCTTGTTTTGTATCTGTTTCTGCTTGCACATTTGTATCCTCTAATCCCACTTTGGCATGAACAGGGCTTTTATCTGTGGGAGGTTCTTCATCAGCATGACTTAAACTGTGCAACTCTAAACTTTCCAGATCATCATAGGTTTTGCCACAGAAGCCACATATATGGGATAGGTGAGGGCCTCCATCAGACACTTCACTAGACTCACCACCTTCCATCTCGTCATTTATGCTTCTTAACAGCTCTTGCTCGGATGTGTGCATAGGGAATGAAAACTCTCGTAACTGATCATTTTCAATAGAGTTACCGGGCAGACTATGGATAACCTGATTTTCATGTGAAACCTGGTGCTGATGGAAATCTGCTTCATTTGAGAAAACCATTCCACAGTGACCACAGTCGTAACTATTATCAAATGATGGAAGGCTGTCTACAAGTTCTTGATCCTCTGACCCATCTGAGGCTTCTCGATTACCATTCCTGAGAACCTGAAGCTTTGTGTGGGACAAAAAGTGATTCCTTAAGGATAGCAAGTCAGGATATTCTTTGGGGCAGAATGAGCACTGGTATATACCTGTCTGATGAGTATGTTTGTGATTAGTTAATTGTACAGCACTTGTAAACTGCTCCCCACACTCTTCGCAGGAGTAACCTTTTTCCTTTATATTTTCTGAAGAATCAATGTCTTCATTTTCAGGATTTTGATCTGTCCCCTTAACAGGTTGCGAGACCGTTAAACCTTCCCAGTCATTATAGCCCTCAATACTCATAAAACTGGATTCTTTTTCTTCTGTACTTGTGGTATTCAGTTTCATCATGCCTGAATCCTGCCCCTGATCCCAACTATCCCCCAGCTGAAGGTGCATCTCCTGATGAGACAGAAGGTCTTGTTCACTTTGGAACATTTCATCACAATTCCCACAGCTGAACATTTCCTTGTTTCCCTGTGAGTAATACATATCAGAAGAGAGAAACCCAGAATGGTCACTTTTTTCTCCTTGTCTTCTTTTAACGCTGTGGTGAATTCGGAGGTGGTTTTTTAAGGCAGCCAAGTTAAGTACATGCTTGGAACAAAAAGAACACACATAGTCTCCTGTCTGATGTGTCCTCTTATGGTTGATTAAGCTACCTGAATGTCTGTAGGACTTTTCACAAAGGTTGCATTCATACAACCTTCTTCCAGTTTGTTGCTCTTGGGATTCTGGAATGTTTCCATGATCCTCTGTTGCCTCTTTTGTGCCACAAACAATGCCTTCAGAATTCAGAAATGTCTCACTTTTTAATGTTGTTGAGATTGCTGTAGAGTCAGCCACTGCTTTCGCACAGAACCGACTGTGAGTCTGAAAGCTTTTCACACAATTAAAGAACTTCCCACAGGAACAGAGGATGGGCAGCTCACCTGGTGTTTGTTGAGTGTGAAGTACATCAGCTTCATTTAATGGAGTTGTGTAGGTCTCCTCTTCATTTAAATTAAATTGTAAAGATGTAACATGAGTAGGACTTCCCATATTCGGAGATTCTTCTAACTGGTTATGAAAAAACGGATGACTTTGTAGGGTACTGCTACTTTGTCTTCCAGAAGAACGTCTAGCATGGAAGCGGAGGTGGTTTCTCAGTGCCATTAGGTTGGAGTATTGCTTGGGGCAAATGGAGCACTGATAAACTCCTGTCTGGTGAGTTAATTTATGATTCAATAAACTACTTTTGTGTCTATAAGTCCGTCCACAGGCTTCACATTTATAAGGCCGATCATCTGATGTTGGGTCATTTTGTTCCACCTTAGAAAAGTCTGTTTCTTTTGAAATAATCTGATCTTCTGAGGACTGCTCAAAGCATGCCAAAGTATCCTGGATAGCATCACCTATACTCTCTTTCCTACACCCCTCACCAGACTTTTCTGTTGGGCCCTGATGGGAACTCTGCTCTATCGGGTGCTGAGAAGATAGATTTTCGACCTCCCTCTTGATTGCATCTAGAATTGCAGGACCATTTGAGTAAACAGAGTCCTCACTTTTGCCTTGAGAACCCTGGAGATTTTCACCACAACAGTCCTCAATGGTAGTGTCAACTTCTGCCTTAGAGGCATCATTAAAGTTATCTTTTAGGTACTCTTGTTGATGGAACACTTGATGCTGCAAAAAGTCTCTCTCACACAGGAATAGTTCATTGCAAACTTCACACTTGTAAGATTCCTCTGTACTGTGGAAGAGCTCATCAGAAAAGCTAGAGGGTTCAAAATAGTGGTCTCCCAACCGCCTTCCTGCTCTGGACTTGAAGTGAGCTCGGAGATGGTTTTTTAAGGCCGCCATGTTAAAAAGCTGCTTAGAGCACACATTGCAACTATACACTCCTGTTTGATGAGTTTTTTTGTGGTTAATAAGGCTTCCTGCATGCCTATAAGTCTTTTCACACAATTGGCACTTAAAAGGTCGGTGTTCCAAGTTCTCTCCTGGTTTAGCTTCTTCATCATCTGTACCTTCTAGTCCAAGTTGCTCTGATTGGCTCTGGCAAGCTTTATCCTCTGGTCTAAAAGAATGTGACAGAACTGTTGCACTCGTATCATTGCAAACCGTGCTATCTTTGCATGAATCCTGAAGGCCAATGTCTATACTTGTGTCTATACCAGTTTGTTGCCCGATGGACTTTCCAGAGGGACTTGATTGCAGTTTGCAAGATAGTCCTTCAAAGCTAAGTTTGTCAAGAGGTGTTTTTAGTGTCTCTTCTTCAGACCTGCTGCCTTCTGAATGATCTAACATTGCCAGATGTTCGTCATACTTCTCTTGCACATCCCCAGAATTAAATATGGCAGGTTGTGGCTTTATAAGTGCTGTATTGTTTACTGTAGAGTGGTCAACTAGCATTGCTGTAGAATAGGGGGATTTAAAAAGCCTTGAATTTCTTGAGTCTGAGTGCTGACGACAATGATTTTTCATTGCCATAAGGTTTGAGAACTCTTTGAAGCAGAAGACACACTGATAGACTCCAACTTTATGGGTCTGCTTGTGATTGGCCAGGCTACCTGCGTGCTTATAGGCCTTCCCACACTGTTTGCATTTGTACCGGCGTTCCTCTGAGCTGTTGTCGGTGACATGTTCATCCTTTAGCTCCATGGCAGTTTCCAGTTTTTCATCATGGCTTTCTTCATACTCAACTTCACCTTTTACATCTGGGTGATACTTTGAAATAAGTTGTGAGAAATCTCCCGGCACCATGGACTCCGCAATGTAATTCTCTATGTTACTAATCAGGCTGCTGCTTTCTGCCAGTAGAGGTGCAGTGGAGTCCATGCTTTCGTGGCTGCCTGGGACATTTTCTCCATTGGACGTACAGTAAAAGGCATGGGCTTCTTTGTGATGACAGGAAAGTTCACGAGCCATACGAAAACACTCCCCGCATTCAGCACATCTGAAGCGTTTTTCCTCGGAATGAATACGCAGGTGATTTTTCAATCCCATCGGGTTGGAGTATTCCTTCTGACAGATGAGGCACAAGTAGAGTCCTATCTGATGGGTCTTTTTATGATTTACCAAACTTCCTGCATGGCGATAAGTCTTGTCACACAGGTTGCATTTGTAACGTCTCTCTTCCTTGGGAGATTGTACGGGACTCTCTGGCATGCCGGAGAAGTCCGTTGGATTGTCAGATGCCCCATCCAATTGGTCCGATCCAAAAAGTTCTTCATCCATATTGAGGATGGAATAGGTTAGATGTTTAACATGAACTCTCCCCAGTCACCAAAGGTGGCTGCTCAGCCCCGAGGACATAGCAGTCATCAACTTCAGCTACGATGAGATTGAGGTAGAAAAAGAGCATTTTTTAGCAGGTTTTCAAGATGACACTTGCATCTCTCTTGGATTTGCATCTCTGGTGACCTGGAATAGAGAGACAGGTTAGGGATATTTAGAAAATATATATATTTTGTTTCATTTTAATTGTACTACTTATTATAATAAGCAAGGATGGGCCATTCTAGTCTAAATTCACAAAAATAAAATGGCAAAGCAATTTGCTGCTGGTTTGTCAATACAATAGTGTAAAGCACGCAATTAGATGAGTTCTAGGGTATGTCATGTAAATATCCTGCAACTGAGGGTCAGTTACATCGGTTGAGGGCACCTAACACTGGTCTCAATGAAGAGCGTTTATTAAACCAAAAAATAGAGCTTGCAGTAATGACCCTATCAATAGAGCAGAAGGAAAACGTTGTAATTACCTGAGCACCAAAGCAGCATGTCCAAATCTTCCTGTACCAGATACATTTGTTATGAAGTCAGTCTCACAGTGCTTTCCCTAAATATTGAAAAAAAAAAATTTTTTACTGATCCAGACACTCTAATTAGGGTTAGTAACAAATATACAGAAATATAACATATATACAGGTACAGCCAACAGCAACTTATTTATCCACGGATCATTTTAGGGCAATGGAAGATTCGTGGTGTGTGGAAATTAAGTTTCTTGCAGCTGAGAAGTTGGGCTGAAATTGTCAAAATTGTCTTCTTAACAGGGTTGTTCACCTTTAAATTAACAGTTAGTATGATGTAGAGAGGGATATATCGAGTCAGTTTGCAATTGGTTTTAATTTTTCATCATTAGACAATCTTGAGTTATTTGGCAGCTCTCCAGTTTGCAGTTTCAGCAGTCTGGTTGCTTAGGGTCCAAATTACACAGATATGAATAGGAGACTGGAATATGAATAGGAGAGGGGCTGAATAGATAGAGGAGTAATAAAGAGTATCCGTATCAATCATAGATTTGTTAACCTTACAGAGCAAATAAACTATAAAAAATTAAGGTCATTTTAAAAGTTGCTTAGAATTAACCATTCTAGAACACAGCGAGTGATGAAAAACAGATGCCTTCATTCTAGTACATACTAAAGATTAACTTAAAGGTGAACCGCCCCTAAAGGCTATTATGTAGGAAATAATGTATACTAGATACCACTCGAACAAGCCCGACTTCTGGGTTCCTTTTATAGACCTGCACCTTGCCCTACCGATGGCATTACAAAAGGGGCGGGGCGTGCAGGGACGTGGCTATAAAAGTGGAAGCAGGAAGTGAAAGGAAGCGGGCGGGGACAGCAGGTAGTAGTGCCACCCACAAATGGGGGTGCGAGGTCGGCTGAAACTAGGGTTGCCACCTTTCCCTGCGGCTCAAGCCGGACAGGGGGGTGGTCCCGTGACATCACGGGGCGGTCCCGTGATGTCAGTGGGCGGTCCCGTGACGTCAGTGGGCGGAGCTATGACGCCACGATCGTCGATTGGCCGATCGCGGCGTCAATCAAGCTAATCCCGCCCGGTTTTCCTTATATGGAAAACCGGGCAGGAAGCATTGAACCGGGCAGCCCTTCAAAATACCGGGCTGTCCGGTTCAAAACCGGACAGGTGGCAACCCTAGCTGAAACTGCAGGTAAACCAGTGGGTATCAGACCGGCCCTCACATCACTAATGTATACTATACGGTGTAAATTAACATTTTCTTTAAAAATGGCCCCTTTACTGGAGCTCCCCAAAGATGTTCTCTGGTCCCTGTTTAAATGGAGTGTCTTGATACCGACACTAAAAAATAAATTTTAACATATGAATGTACATTAAATGTTACCTATAGGTCATGTTGATGATTTTTTGCAGAGAGGTTTGTTTTTGTATCTAATTGTTAGTTCCTAAGCCTGACTCTCTGTCCCATCTCAGCCTGTTAGAGTTTCTAATGCTGCACAAATATGGCAGCCCCCTCATACAGGAACATGGGGGATCAGACAGGTAAAAGCATCATGCAAATACTTTATGGCACAGTTACAAGTAGCTTTCAAAGCCAATATTATAATAGATGGAAAAAAGTTTCATTTCAGGTGTCAGTATCTCTTTAATGGTCCCTGCCAGAAGCACAGTAGGAGGGGGACAGCCAAACACAGCCCCACAGACAGGCTTCAGTTCCCTATCAGGTCCTGCTAGCTGCTGATTGGTTCCTGTCCTACAGTGCAGTGAGCTCCCCTGAACAGCCTGGGAAAGGAGGCAGCAGCAAGTGGGACAGATGTGCGGGACTAGTAGGGATTTTGCATAAACTTATAATAACGTAACCAAAAACACAACTTTTTAAAGCACATTCCTTTTGATATGTAATAGAGTTTAATGCACTGGTATATTTTTATTTTTTTACATAATATGTTTCCTTTAAGAAACAACACAGCAATGAAGGCGCCACAATTGCCCTGTGTGAACCAGTCCTAGCCCAGTGTGCCCACTCGTATCCACAGACAATGCAGTAAATAGAGCCAAACGTAGACTTCCATTCTAATTCAAGGCCACATACAGCCAACATGTGTAGCAATTAGCAAACACACACACAAACACACACAAACACACAACATGGGGCCTGTAGAGTAATCACAAGACAAACAGTGTCCCACACACAGCCACACTCAGGAGCTTGGCACAGAAGGGGCAGATCAAGCAAACAAGTGGACTTAATAGAAGGAAACCTACATAGCGCCAGGGTGATATGTGGGAGGAGCCTCGGTGTTTCCTGGATGACACTTTGAAGATGACAGTAGCACGGTGTGGGCAGTTGCAGCTGTGTAGGTTCCTAGTAGCAACCACTGGCAAGAGCAGAGGAAATACAATAAAGTAGTATATACTACAGATAATAAGCTTTAACAGGCACATTTATCAATTTCGAAATTCAGGTTTGTTTGTTTTTTTGACCAATTGAAATCCATCTTTTTAAAAAAAAATTGAATTGACCCGAAAGGATTTCGATTTTGAGCTGTAAAAACTCGATTCCAGTTTTTTCTCTGAAAACCTGAATGTCAGGAAGGCTGCAAACATCATGGAATGAATCCCTGGACTTATACAGCAATTCGGCAGGTTTTAGTCGGCGAATAGTTTCATTCGAGTTCATAAAGGGATCAGAGTATAATAAGTCTCAAGTTTTTGTTTTTTTTTGTACTTTTTTTTTAAATACTCAAATCGAATTTGGATAACTCCCTAGCCATAAAAAAACTTATAATATGGCCCTTGATAAACCTACCCCTAAAAAAGTGTATGAGTGCAGAAGACGCATCATAAAGTGCTGGGGAGTCAGCTAGAGGCCAACCTGTGCCCAGCTAAGGGAACGGGGGTCAGCTAAGGGAACGGGGGTCAGCAAGGCGTCTCATAGAAGCTCAACCAAGCAGGAGTCTTGCGCGGGACCAATTTCTAAGAGCTGGACCCGACCCCACGACCTGAACTGTAACCTGCATATTTACCCACTGTGATCCGCTATCCAACCTGGACCTGCAACTGCCTTATCCTTAACCCGACCCCCAACTTGCTGGCCACCATCAAACAGGAAGTGATGTTGCTGCAAACCAAAAGGGACATTAAAAATGAGTGGGGACACCAATAGGTTTTGAAAAATGATAAAAGGACTAAACTATAGACAATATAACAGAAGATATTATACCCACACCTGAAAATCCCACCCTCGTTGTGCAGGGTACGTGCTTTTTTTGCAGCTAACCCGTGGGTACCCGACCCGCTCTACCTGGGGGTCTTTATAGGAAATGAAGGTACAAACTGGTTCCTAGAAGGAGCCGATCTCAATGCGACGAACATCATTGCATTCTCTGCCTCAGTCATGTAAGTACATCAGTTGAGCGGCAGCTAAAAAAAAAACCGGCAGTTTCGACATATTTCTATTCCTACCAATCCCGTTGGCTTGTAGCTGTGATGGTCCTTTCAGCTGAAGTTCACGCGGGCCGGGGAGGGAATATTTCGTTATTTGCGCTACTGGCCTAGATCTGTTCTGTCTGTGAAATGTCACACGCTCTGTCCGTCTGTCTGTCCACACGGCAGTGTCAAATACACAGAATACTTAGATTTAACCTTTTCTTGGACTTTTATTTTATTGCAGGCATGGGGTACGTTATCCGGAAACCCATTATCCAGAAAGCTCCGAATTACTTAAAGTCTGTCTCCCCCAGACTCCATTATAATGAAATAATCCAAAAAAATGTTTAAAACCGATTTCCTTTTTCTGTGTAATAATAAAACAGTAGCTTTTACTTGATCCCAACTAAGATATAATTAATCCTTATTGGAAGCAAAACCAGCCTATTGGCTTTATTTCATGTTTAGATGATTTTCTAGTAGACTGAAGATCCCAATTACAGAAAGATCCTTTATCTGGAAACCCCCCAGGTCCCAAGTATTCTGGATAAAAGGTCCCAATGCCTGTACTATAGAATACTCTCTCTTTAAAGGGGTGGTTCAACTTGAAGTTACCATTGAGTATGTTATAGAATGGCTAATTCTAAGCAACTTTTCCATTGCCCTCATTTTTCTTTATGATTTGTTTTCTTCTTCAGATACTTTCCAGCTTTGGGGGTTCACTGATCCCATCTAAAAAAAATACAAATGCTCTGTAAGGCTACAAATGTTATTGGTACTTTTTATTCCTCCTATTTCTATTTAAGTTCCTCTCCTATTCATATTCCAGTCGCTTATTCAAATCGGTGCATGGTTGCTAGGGGACGTCAAAACTTAGCAACAAGACTGCCGAAACAGCAAAACGGGAGAGCTGGCGAATCAAAAGCTAAATAAGCCAAAAACCAAAAAAAAAATGAAAAACAATTGCAAATTCTCTCTGGATATCCCTCTCTACGCTTTATAATTGTAATTCATATATTTGCCAGCTAAAACCTGACGAATTCATGTACAGGTACCCGTTATCCAGAATGCTCGAGACCTGGGGTTTTCCAGATAATGGATCTTTCTGTAATTTGGATCTTCATACCTTAAGTCTATCATAAAATCATGTAAACATGAAATAAAGCCAATAGGCTGGTGTTGCTTCCAAATTTTGCTCATTTGCATATGCAAATTACAGTTTCAATTCAGGGAAACCTTGAGGCGCATCCGATACCTCCCTAACACCAACATATATACAGAGATGAGACATCACTCCAATCAGTCCCTGCCCCAGTGAGCTTACAATCTAAGGTCCCTATCACATGCCCATCAGCCCCTACGCAAGAGGTTTACAATCTAAAGTCCCTATCACATTCCCGTCAGTCCCTGTCCGAGTGAGCTTACAATCTAAGGTCCCTATCACATGCCCATCATCCAATACACAAGAGGTTTACAATCTTAAGTCCCCATCACTTTCCCATCAGTCTCTACCCCAGAAGCTTACAATCTAAAGTCCCTATCACAGTCTCATCAGCCCCTGCCCCAGTGAGCTTACAATCTAACATCCCTATCACATTCCCATCAGTTGCTGCCCCAGTGAGTTTACAATCTAAGGTCCCTATCACATGCCCATCAGCCCCTGCCCCAGAAGCTTACAATCTAAAGTCCCTTTCACAGTCTCATTAGCCCCTGCCCCAGAGAGCTTACAATCTAACATACCCATCCTATTCCCATCAGTCTCTGTCCCAGTGAGCTTACAATCTAAGGTCCCTTTAATATTCCCATCAGTCCCTGTCCCAGTGAGCTTACAATTAAAGGTCCCTGTCCGAGTGAGTTTACAATCTAAGGTCCCTATCACATGCCCATCATCCCCTACGCAAGAGGTTTACAATCTAAAGTCCCCATCACTTTCCCATCAGCCTCTACCCCAGAAGCTTACAATCTAAAGTCCCTATCACAGTCTCATCAGCTCCTGCCCCAGTGAGCTTACAATCTAACATCCCCATCCTATTCCCATCAGTCTCTGTCCCAGTGATCTTACAATCTAAGGTCCCTATAATATTCCTATCAGTCCCTGACCCAGTGAGCTTACAATCTAAGGTCCCTATAATATTCCTATCAGTCCCTGCCCCAGTGAGCTTACAATCTAAGGTCCCTATCACGGTCCCATCAGCCCCTGCACAAGTGGAGCTTACAATCTAAGTTTTACACACACACACAGGGTGGATTTATCAGGAGTCAATGAACCTGCCTGTATGGGTTTAGTGTGTGGAAGGGAACCCACACAAACACTGGGATTACATACAATCTCCCATCAGATGCTAAGGCTCCAGTGCTGGGTTAGAGAGTATACTTTAGGAGTCTAATAAGTATTTAATAACTTTTGATGGCTTTGAAGCTGGGCCCATTTTTTCTGGCTTTTTACTCACAGACACCTATAAATATGCAGTTATCCCAGTAATGTCTGGGACACACCCAGTGCTACTATATAAACCAATGGATACAATGATAGCCAGCATATAAATAGCTACTATATAAACCAATGGATACAATGATAGCCAGCATATAAATAACTACTATATAAACCAATGGATACAATGATAGCCAGCATATAAATAGCTACTATATAAACCAATGGATACAATGATAGCCAGCATATAAATAGCTACTATATAAACCAATGGATACAATGATAGCCAGCATATAAATAGCTACTATATAAACCAATGGATACAATGATAGCCAGCATATAAATAGTGCTAACCAGCAGGATCTCTGATATGTACACAAGTGGTTATTTAAATACTATCCTGAGCTCGTTTTCATTTTAATTAGCCCTTCTTCGCCCAAAGTCGGCTTGTTTGAATAATGAAAGAAAACTACCAAGTTCCCAATGTACATTCATTACAATTTCTGTTCTGCTGCAACAATGTAGCTCAGCTCTCCTGTAGGAGTGTAAATCAGCCGACTTCTGTTTCAGGAGTCAGGGCCAGCAGTGCAGAGAATAGAAACAGCCAGACAATGAATGATGGATATTGTGTGAATCATTTCTCTCTCTGGGAGTTCCCCATTAATGTGTCCCAACAGTCTGAGGTTATGAAGCCATTATACAGAGAAATAACATCACATCAGTGAAATAAAGAGGGGGCAACTGGGGACTTGGCTGATCTTGCTGAACTACAAGTGCAGGAGGGTGGGATGTGGGTATTGTAGTTGTGCAGGATCAGGGCATGAGCAGGATTATTATTAATACACACTTACCCATTCTACGGCAGCTGCAGTAGGTCAATCCTCAGGTGGAAATATCACTGCAACGACACAGGTGAGTCCATGGCTCCAGTCAGTCTCAGGCAAGAGTTTGAGGGGGTGAATGAAGGCAAATGAGCCCAGTGAGAAGCTATGACAGCCTGGCAGTGCAAGGAGAGGAGCAGGGGGGCCCGGGAAGCCCAGCACACAAGCCCTGCCGCCGGCTATGAATGGTTTATTGAGGGGCAGAGGAAGACACAGGCCTGTCCTGGGAGGAGGGAGGGACACACTGGCGCTCAGAGCTGCCCCCACAGCAGGGATTCCCCGCCCCGCAGGGGACCGTCATCCTCACACACACACTCCCAGCCCCAGCGACAGGGCCGAAAGGTCAGAAGCTGAATTTAAAGCATCTCTCTCAGCACAACAAAACACTTCCTTTTGTTACTAGGAAACAGGAAATGTGCACCGCCGAATGCCTTCCTCCTCCGCATCCTGCCACACACGTTCCAGGCACGAAATCCTCCCTAATGACTAGGCTGCCCGCTTCCAATATGGCGGCCGCGCTTGGGAGAAAGACAGACTTGCCAGTTTGCGAGATGGCTGAATAAAGGCATTTAAGATTGGCCAGTCTCAAGATGGCCGCCAGGAAGACGGCTGCCAGTCACAACATGGTGAGAGGGAGGCTAGCGAAGGAGCGGTAAAAAACATTTCGCGGCAACTCTGGCCTGCGCTCCTTTCCGTAATCGCTATCTGGTTTGTTCATTCTCTGCACAGCGGGAAGCGCGAGTCTCAGGTATTTGTACACGCACTTTCTGCAGCGGGAGAGCGCTTTATCCGGTGTTACCCCTCACTTCCTGTGTCGGCCCCTCCTCCCACCCCCAGGGTCCTAGGTCCGGCCATGTTAGTAT